>VXAD01001145.1:233933-266896 GCA_013399195.1 Dicrurus megarhynchus
AACAGGCTGTGCAAACTGACATAGCCTGGAATTATCCTCTCAGAAATGACCATTACAAACGGCCAACTGTTCCCAGCTCAAAGCAAGCAGGGCAGATTGCACCCCAGAGAGGTAGGGGAGCTTTGGAGTGAGTTACCTACAGCTCGGGTAGCTTTAACTCCATGATCTCTTTCTGTAGAGTGTTACCACTAATCTTTTTTTATTCCACATATACATCCACTTTCCCACCAAGACACAGTGCAGATAATTGCAATCCAATCAGGGGTTTGATTTTTTTCTTTAAATGACTACCAAGTGCAAGTGCTGGAGTTCAGCTCCTCAGAGAGGCAGAGGGCTCAGTTCATGGTGGCCAGCCACGGTCTCTGGCCAAAATCTTTGGGCAGAGGCACAGATGCATATACAGATTCCTATCTCTACTCTTTTCTTTTTCCTCTTTTACTTCGAATGGAATCTTAGACATTTTTAAAAAAACCAATTCTCAGTTGCAGTTAAGAATAATGAAATTTTCCACCTTTAGCAGCAAACACTATAGGATGAAGGCTTCACTGTCATTCTAGCCTGAGTTCTTAAAAGGTATCTTCATTGCTGTCTGGGCTCTACTACAGCCTGAAATGGCATGTAAAACTGGGTCCAGTAAGTCTAAGTTCCTTCTCCAGAAGGCTGCTGACAATGTTTGCACAAAACAATGAACTCTACTTTCCCAAAAGGTCTTTAAGAGCTTTAAACACTACAAAGGGGAAACTTCTGGCTAGAGAAGTGAAGGACCACACCTCACATCCATGGAGTGTACCTGGGCAGGAGCTCAAGGGGTTAACCCTCCCAGCAAAGCACCAAACTAACAACCCAAAGTCAAGAAAAGGTGAAGCCCTAGAGCTCTTCTAAAAGTGCGTATCATGAAAACTGTGACTTTAAAAGGGATAATGAGTTACAAAAGAAATCATGAACTCAGGGTTGTTCCTTCAGGGCAGTTTCTGGTTTCTGTTGCCCAGTTCTTCATCTTTCAGAACAAGTTAAAGGCTCTGGCTGGCTGCATAACACTCTGATGAACATTATCAGCTAAAGATCTTTGTCTCATTTACACTTAGAGCTTAAGCCAGCAGAAACAGAGAACTTGTGGAAAGAAAAAGCATTTGTGAGCTTATCTAAGTTATCTCTTAACCAGAAAACTCTTATTTCCCCCAAATATCCCTAGAAGCTTTTGTTACTTATTTTCCATTTATCTAACATCTTTCTCCCGGCAAACCTACTGGGATCAGGTCATTTTCTCTCCCTTTTGATCCAAGACACTGGCTTATGGAGTGGCTCTCCCCTCATGCCTGACCTCACCATGTGCTTGAAGCTCAGAACTTGGAACTGAGCTGTTGAACTTCATATGCTGATGTTAAACAGAGTGTTTAACCAAATCAGCCCCATACTCATTTCACTCTAATTTTAAAAGCTCACCACTCAAGGGTAGGGGGAAAAGTCTCTGTTATTGCAGTGAAGGATACACACTGAAGACTGTAAAAGCAAATCAAAGCCTAACAGGTCTGAAAGACCCTGACTTTCAGGGCCCAAGGTCACATCAACATGGCAACAATATGAAACTACATTTGGAGTCTACTGAGTTTCTAAAAGTCAGCTTCATGGCACAACCACCCTTGAGTAACTAATTGCTGCATTCAAAGCTGCATGTGTTGCTACATCAAAACTTCCATGTCTAGCATTTGCAACATTTCCTTAAGATTACTTCTACAGTTCTAGTAGAGAAGTGAAAACTGACTACAAAGGCAGTATTTTTCCTCTTCTAAATACATTACTTGGGAATTATCCTTAAAAATATTTGCTATTTCTAGGAACAAGTAATTTGTCCATGCATCAACCAATTACTACGAAAAGCTGCATTCCCTGCAGGAGGCTGGCAGGGGGGAAGGAAGGGCTGCACGTGTCCATCCACATCCCCATCCCCACAACTTACTGATCACTAAGCTCAAATTTCTGAAAATTACCATTGTCAGCACAGGAGGGTGGGTGGGGATGTGCAGACACAAAACAATGCACAGTGCACAGTCACAAATAAATATATTTTTTTTCTAGTTACTCTTCCTCCCCTGCCCTGAAGATGAATAATTCAATCTAGTGGCCCATTAAGCCTATACATAAATAAAGGAGGAGCTGCTAACGTCTGACCCTGGTTAAAAACAGCTCTCCAAGTTCTGTGCAGAAACAAAGCTGGGTGCTCACTGCAGAGCTCCTGACAGAACTCCAAACACCTTCATTTGCTCATATTAGACCTACAGACCCCAGATATGCTTCTTACAGTCTCACTACTTTTCTATGCAGTGTTTTGGCTCCATCTTTCACACTGACGTAATTTTAAGAGCAGTTCTAGCACAGAAAAGGAGGCCTGGCTTCCTACCTGGACCCACAGTGCACAGCAGTATGCAAGATTAACTCAAAATCCTATTTTTAGAGTCTAATTCTTACAGAGAAACAATATAATTCGTTACATTTTTACTTTCCTTTCATGCTTCGCTGGCATTAAGTCATTTGTTAATAATGCCCATCTGTGACGGTCCATTTTTATATTCATAAATTTCACGGCAGATTACAGGCTTTCAGAGAGCTCCCCAAACATCAACTTCCTCACAGAGCAAAGTTTCACCCGCACCCTGCCATTCCTTGCACCCTGACAACAGATGAAGCTGCAGCATGTGAAATTGTTTTACATCTGTGTGCCCCAAGCAAAAAGGAGCAGCCGTGACCCCACAGCCGTGTGAACGCAGCCACAGAGAAGCTGACACTCCACACATAAACCAAAGGTAAGAAAAAGAGCTCCTGATTGCTGTGGGACAGCAGCTCCATGGAGATTAAGAGGGGAAAATGTTGTAGAACCATCAGTCTCCTACCTTCCCGGAGCTCTAGATTCAATAAGCAGCAGTTTTTAACAGAATCGGAAGAGGAACAGAAAAAAAGCAGGTAGAGGCTGGCAAATTACAAAGTCAGAATGAACGGAAACTTTGTACAAGGGAATTTTAGGGTCTTCATGCACTGCAAAGTGCCATTTGTGCATGCCATAGCTCAGCTACTGCAACAGATTATCTGATCAACAGGGAAGGAACAACACTGGAAAATCTATTAGCTGGTGGCTGTGGAGCATCACAGGTCTATTAGAGATTGACTGATTAGCCTGTCGGGTGAGAGTCAGACTTTCTCAAATCTAGTTTTCAATAAACTGTTAAAAGTCAATATGACACAGAGTGAAAATTCAATTCAGGGTAACAAAGAAAAAATAGCTAATTATTCTTTTACAGCACAGTAGATCCTTCCAGGTCTCCTTTAACAATGGACTAAGCATTATAATAGACTGTTTATATATATAGATTACCAACAACAAAGATAATCTGGGAAACAACACAAATAAAAGCACAGAAAGAAAAATTCTACATGCCAAAATTCACAGAATTTTAAATACTAAACTACAAACAAATGGCTCTTATGCTACAGAATCTCCGTGGAAGACCAAAAACATGATGGAGTCACTAGAAAAATGACCTTATTTCAAAAAAGTTTTTTTAGACAATTTATCAACCTAAAATTGTAGAATTTCAGCTGTGGAACACAGCAATCAATAAAGCATCAGTGCTTTGGATATAGAATAAAACCAAGTGTGACAAAGCCCAGAGCTTTACAGACACTGCTGGGTTTGCCAGCTCGGTTTTGCTACAGAAGTAACTGGGTGCAGGTGAAAGAGGCAAAGCAAACTTTAAATGCTGTAGGTTTTCTGGGAAGATTGCTAAGAGTAGCAAAGAGCACATCCAGGGAGTTTGTCTGGGTTGTGTGCACTCCACTCTTGCAGAGCCAAACGCTGTTGTTGCCTTGCCCTAACTCCTTTACACTGTTTTTGAATAACCAGCTGTGTTAGTGGTCTTGTGACACATGAACTCTATAGCACCCGAAAACATGGATATAGGGTGAGAAAAAAACCAAATCTGTATTTCACCCATACTTCAACATTACACTTTAGTCTTTCTCAGCTGCGTTGGGGCGGACATTTGTGCGACCTTGTGCAGAAAACAAAAGTTACTCGGATTAGAGAAAATCTGTTGAAATCAACTGCTTTCAGGGATATTGTTTGAAAGCCTGGTCCCCAAACACTCGCACAAGTACCGCCAGGACAGTGGTGATGTGGCATGGGATAAAAACAAAGATGTACCTGCAGCCTGTGTTTCTGACCACAGCATTTCCCTTCACCCCGCTCACCTGAAGGGCTGTCAGTGGAAAGAGTATAGAAAAGGAGGAGGAATACTGAATGCCAGCCCAGAACTTGCATATTCTGCAACTTTTACTGTCTCATCTTCATCACAGAAAAAATTGCTTATCATTGGCATGCTAGAGACTAACACACCCTGGTACTAACTCATCCTACCTGAAAGCAATGTGAAACCATAATTAGAAAGAAAAAGTAAGCAAATGAAGAAAAGAATCTAATACTGGTTACGGGTGATGCCATAATTTGAGTGGACTAAAATGGACAACAAAGGTTTTAAAACCACATCAACATCACCTTGAGGGACATGGAGCCTGAAATCTCTCCAGCTCTGTGATCTCAGTTACAGATGTCAGGTCTGCATGGCTTCCTTCTCTTGTCACAGAGATACTGAGATCTTTAGAGATCTGGTTTGGGGTTTTTCTTTGAGAAAAATCCAGTGCAAAGCAAACTAACTAATACAAATACTTGTTTTCTAAGCTGAAAGACCACAGTGCTCCTCTTCCTCCTCTCCCAACACTTTCAGTCAGTTGGGAAACAACAGGGCTGGCAAGACAAAAGGCTTCCAAAAGAAACTCACTGTCAAAAAGGGTTTACTTCCAAATTCCTCAAATCAGATCTACTTCAGAACAGAAAGTGATTTGTAGCACCATGCCACAAATTCATGGGTTGGTGACGAGAAAACCAGTTTCAGCCCGGGTTTGGTCCACCTTATTGTGGTATGTTTTATTCTGAACCACTTCTCAGTGTGAGAACTCTGTAGTCCATGCAGCCACGGTCACCCCTTGTCTAGGGAAAGGCACGGAGGAGTCTGGCAAAGAGCGGGGAAAGCACACGATGATGCATTACAGAGAGGTAAAATCCTTCAAGCAGTCAGAATTTCACTGCCTCATTTTCTGGCACTGCTTTTTGAGACTGAGATTGCATAGGATGATACACATTCCTGTCTTACAGACACACCTTCCCCTGGATGGGGGAAGAGTGATCATGGAAAGAATCAACCCTGGCAGATAGCAGAACTTCATAGTGAGATAGGCAAGGCCAAACCAATATCAAATAAAAAGAACAGATGATAAAATACAGGGCCTGGGATAACCCTTGCAGCACTGAAGGGGAAGTTCAGTCACCAGAAGCTCATTAATAATTTAAAAACGTGAAACACAGTTTCAGAAGCAAATCTTTGTCTTTAAGACCGAAAATGCCCAATCCTGTAGGCTGTGTGCAGCTGTACAAATCTACTTAAACTGCCAAACGCAAGAAGCTGAGCAGGAATCTGAAATTGCAGCACTCATATTCCCACAGCAACTAGAGATAGGGAAGACCAGGACGGCATCATTTTAGTGTTTGCTAACCAATTCCCCTTTTCCCCTTTCCCCCCAAAACCAGTTTAAATTACATGATGTTTATCCTAGCTGAATACTTTATTTATTTAAGACAGGGATTTGCCATCTGGTTAGCAATCAAATAAGCTACCCAGACTGAAATCAGCAATAGTGACATTTTCCCTCTGTGAAATGCTATTTCTTCAGAACATGCACAGGGTGTTGGGTGTGGGGGGATGTGGGGGAGAGGACAGACAACCAAAATAAACCTCACCAAAACAAAAAAAACCCACCCAAAATTAACCAGTTCTGCCCATTCTGGCCACCATCATCTTCATGCTCTTTTCCACCACCTCCAAACACACAACAAACAGGCAGTAATTGCATTCCTACCTGCATAGGATGAGCATGGAGAAGACAGACTGAATAACTATCAAGCTGCTTACAATAAGGAGTAACAAAATACATTAACCCATAACCCAGTCTCAAGTAAGTACTGAAGCTTTGGGTTAGTAAATATAAATACAAGACAAGAGACAGAAGTTGAATCCGTTGAGGAATTACCACTTTTCTGCTCAAATTTATTCCCAAGAGAAAGCGAATGCATCAAAAACTGTAGAGTGAAGGACACATTTAACTCCTTTTCCATCACTTTAAAACTGTTATTTAAACTTAAATGCTTTCTACTTAGAGCAAGGCATTAACAATTACAAAAAAAAAAATCTGTGTTCCTTTCTCAACACATATTGCCATGTCTTCTATTTCAAGGGCTCCCATAAAGACTTTTGTTGCTTTTTAAGAAGAAAGACACAGACTGATTACTTTTGTTTTGGTGATTATTCACCAAACAGAAGAGACATGGACTATATAAGCTTTGGCTCAGATACCGCAAAACTCAAACAAAATTAGCTCTACTTCACGCCTGCCAGCATAAGAAGCAGAGACAGATTTAAAATGCACTACTTTCAGTTTCCTACTCCACACAGGCACACCTTCAGTTATCTAAGCCCATTTAAACCAGGCAGCTTTGGGCACAAAGCAACACAGGTGGACTGCTCAGCCTGGGGCCACTTCCACACAGCACATCCTTTTCCCCTATCCTGCTGCAAGCCCTGGGAACATGTTCAGACAACTGGTCTTGCCAAGCTGGGACACCCACAAAGCATATCTAGACAAATTAAACTGGACTAAACCAAATCCACACACCTCCCATTTTATGCTTCAGAAATCTTAACTTGAGCATGTCTGCTATATTTGTTTTGAACTTATTATTTTCAAAAGAGAGACTTCTTCCCTCAGGGAGAAGTTTTCCAACAATCTGGTATTTTTTACTGATCACTGCGTGTTTTCAGAGCCCATTGCCATTGTTTACTTCCCCTAAAATTATTACCAGGCCCACAGATATGATAGCTGGATGTTTTTCTGATATACTTTTCCTCTTTTTTGTGGGTTGCTTTTCAATTCCTTGGCTCTGAACACTCTTAGAGCTTGAGTCACAAATTAAGCTGATCACAGCATCTCCTGTTCCCAATAAGAGGACAACCCAGTTCTCATTGAAAGTAATAGGAGCTTTGCCACTGATGGCAATGCAAGCAGGATCATGCACTCAAACCTCTGTAACAAAAATAAATAAACATCTTCATTTTCATGTCTGAATTGGTAATGCAGGAATAATAGCTTTCTTCTCCTTCTAATAACAGTGGAAAAAAATCTAAGTATAATTGCAATTCAGCTGCTGTGTGAAGGAAGGAAAACAAAACCCAATGAAGCTTTTTATTACATGTGCTGTTTGCAGAAAGAATGAACGATCCCTTTGCGTCTTCCTACTCCATTTTGAAGAACTGCCCAGCTCTGCTTGGACAACCATGAAACTCCTTTATTTGCTGTGGACCACACTGCCCCAGATCTTACCCACGTAACACAGAAATCAAGGGCAAAATAAATGGCTTTATATGGCCTCACAATTAGCACACAACAGTAAGAAGCAGTCAAGTTATACAGTAGTTCGTTAGATAACAATAAAAGCTTCTTTCTTCTTTCTTTAGGAAAAAGGAAAGAGGAGACAGCCCATACACTGCAGTGCTGCTATTTCCCATTAACTTAGAGGGCACAGGACTCAGTGAGCCTCACTGCTCACCCTGTCAGTAACGCTGCTGCTGCTCAGACCCTCGGCACTGCCGGCTGCACTGTGCCAAAGCTGCTTTCCTGCTCAAGGAGCCTGCATAGCGCAGAGCAGCTCCTGGCTGCCACAGGACCTCACTGCCCCAGTCTTCAGCTGTAACTCCTCAGCTCAGCACTAAGAGAACCTTTGGTTAATAGTGGGATATCGACATCAGTTTATAGCAACTCAGAAAATAGCTATTTTTCTCTTTTCTTCCTTATCCATTTTCTTTTTTCAAGCATCAGCTGTTCAGCTACAGATACAAACATCCAGTAAGCAGAGAGTTTAACAGAAAGCAGAAAACCAACCCATCTTTAAAACAGCCCTATGTAAATCCAACTTCCACTCAGCTGCTTCATAAAAGCAGACTTCTCACTTTACATTAACAACGGGAGACAATCCATGATAGAGTAGTATCTCAGATTGGAGTGAAGGGTTTAAACTCTTTTGTGCCTTCAATTCTATTTAGTACCTGATGAAGCTGACTCTGCATTTTTCTAGTGCCACCCAATTGTAACCTCTAGGACCTTTCCCTATATCCAAGATAAGGGAAGGATTTGGTTTGGACTGAAAGGAGATCTAAATTTTGGGTCCTTACAGGTATTCTGCAACCTGTAAAAAGAACCAATGGCAGTGATACAAACAATAGGCTTTTACGGCTCACCGTCTCAAGATCACCATCATGGATTTTCTTATCTTGAGACACCCTTCCCTTAGCAAGACTCCTTCTCAACAAATGCAATTGCATAATGTGACAAAAGGATATGCCTGTAATAAATGAGCCACACATGGTGATAGTGCCAGGTGACCTCTGGGCTCAAGGCACAAGTACCACTGCCCCTTCTTGCAGCCTTTTTAGGTGTGTCTGAAGTCACCATTTTTTCAGAGCAGATAGTTACTGATTATAATGGCTGTCTCATAACTAAAACATCCACTTGGGGAACTAGTTGTTACTAATTAAAGTGGCAAGGAGCCAGCTGGGATTTTTTTAAATCAATGCAGGTCTCTTATAAACTTGAGTCTCTTTGCAAAGCACTGCTAAAAAACAGGAAGCGATGTCTAAAACTGCCTTCAGCCTATTATTTTTCACTTCCCAGGAAATCCGTTTCCAGTCCAGCCAGGAAGACTCATCACAGAATTACAGCAGTCAGTGAACTACCAAAACATGTTAATGCAGTGCTCACAGCCAGGTACCCAACCAAGGTGAAAAACTGGCAACAAGAAAAAGTCAACACAACAAAATACAGAAACTCTCAAGTCACAAGTGCAGCATCATTCTTTATTATGAAACACCAAAAAAGAAAAAAAAAATCCAAGAAAGGCCAGTGAGTTAATCAGCTGCTGAAGAGAAAACTTCCTGCATAAGCAAAATCACACTGCTCCATCATCTGATGTACTGCAAATGAACAAAGAAATCAAAGAGGGACCTTGTTATTTACCCCCCTTCTGCTACGTGCATTCACTCTTACTGATAAGCAAGTGATAGAGTGATAGATAGAGAGTGATAGATAAAAAACATTTTATTTTTAGATGCTATAATGTCCAAGGCAAAAAGGACTCTTAAGCTACAACTCTGCATTTCTCAGCTTTTATGAGTGGACATCAAGCTTTTAATGTCACTTCTGGTGCAAACATCTAATGCTTGTTCCTGAAACAGACATTGCAAAATATATTGTTGCTTCCCCCAAAAAGCATTACTATTCTCACCTGTGCCACTAGGTACCTACTAACACCTATCAGGTAAATCACCTGGTGACTGACTGGCAGCATATTGTCTCTACTGCCATGCACCAAGCATGTGTGACATTTATCTCTTCCTTAAACTGAGCACTGACCACAGAAACGATTAAGCCACTTTTTTCTAAGCACCATACACACCTACTAATCAGCAAAGAACTCTATTCCTTCATCCAGGTACACAGCACAGTCCCCTCCTCTTTCAGGAGCTGCCTTGCTAACAGGATTCAGAGAAGGTAAAAAGCTGTACAGAGCTCTCCAAGAGCACAACAGGGCACAATTGGGAGGAACCATAATCTTTCATTGAGTTTTTAATAGGCAGTTGGCATGTGAAAGCTCGATTTTCTTCAAAAGCCTGCATTTCTTCCTGTCCCAGTGAATATTTAAACAATCCTCAGGTGATACTGTGTTGAGAAATCATGCATGGTATGTTGGTTTAATAACTCTGTCTTTGGCATGCAAGATGGCACGTCATACTCAATCTACCACGGAAGGCACTCCAGTCAGGTGGAAACAGTCAGTGGGGGGAGTGCTGATTTGTAGAACTGGTTTTCTGTGTCTCATCTGACTGCTTTATCTAACTCCAGGCCTTTCCCCAAGTAGTACAGATGATAGTTGAAGTTCAGGCTAAGAACAATGGCTACCCATCAACAACATTATAAAAGGCAAAGAAAAAGCAGGAATCATACAGTGAGCTTCTCTCCCTGTTTGTATTTACCGTACAGATAGGACTTGGGGTTTTGTTTTTAGTTTCCTCTACCCCTTCATTTCCCCTCGTTGCTGTATCAAAGTATCACATTTGGTGGAGGTGGTTCATTGCACATTCCTTTGTTCAGAGGAGGAGCGGCAATCGGGGGCAGAACGAAAAGGTTGCCTTGTTCCCTTGCAAAATAAGGCACTGCACCACTGACTACCCACCTCAGCTCTGGATTGAATTCCTTTTGCAGTTTCAAGAGCTTTATGCATATTTTCCAAGTCTCACACTCAAGATACTAAAGAAATGGTTGGAGACCATCCACCCTTATCATTCTCTCACTGTGATTACCAAGCTTCACAAAGAAGTAAAGAAGAACCTTGTTCTTCCCAAGTTTAGTCACAAAGAGGAAGCATGACAGTGTCACCTCCTTCAAGGCCCCAGCCTTTCCACCATGCTCCCAATTCCAAATTTCTTCCAGTTTACTCTGGTGCTTCCCTCTGTGTAACACATGTTAAAGCATGACAAGCGCAGCAGAATGAGCTGTGCAATGTTATTATAATGCTGCTGATAGGATCAAAATTAAAGCCAGACTTTAAATATATCATATGTCACATGAACTGTATCAACTATATCTATCCAGTACCTGCTCTTCCTCAAAAGAGTGAACTTCAATCGGTCATTCCAGTTTTTCTGCAGGCAAACATAGCTAAACCAATCCCTTCTTGTTGGGAATGGGAAATAAAAGAACTAATAATGAAAATTTTATAACACAGAGATTGGCAGTTTGTTAAGAAATACAGCTATTGCATGTTCAGGGTAGTTTTATCAAATTAGTCTTACTTCACTGTTTTCTCTTTCCCTACTCATAATTACAAACATCACACAGTAGGCACTAAAACTTTATAAAGTAAATGCAAAGCAAAACCAACACAACTGCTGAAAATTCCACACATCACTATAAAAAATCTCAACCAGTCCAAAACTATTTTTACAAACACTATTTTTACTGTCTGGATGGTCTTACCACCCCCGCCCTAGTCTGGCATGACTCTCCTCTTACAGAGCAAAACCTACCTCATGTGCTTCTTTGTAATGACATTTGCTGATTTCAAGGAAAATTTCTATTAAACTCTGTTTCAACAGCCTTACCTATCCAGTGTCAGGGTCAACACAAACTTAGAGAACTCAGCTTTAAATTCCTTACAAGAGAGGACTGAAATCAAGCAGCAGAAAGATTAAATGAGAACATAAGCCAGTAAGACCCTACATGAGTATTTGAGACGTATCCCTGCCCCACAGCTCCAAACTACTTTGACAGAAACAAGGAGTTTAGCTTAGGGGTCGTACCTGTTTTCTCTCTTCTGTTTCTCTTTTTTTCTCATCTCCTGTGTATGCAGGAAGAACTGGAAAACATCTCATATGGAATTGATAATGGACCTACTGGATTTCAAATATTTACCAACGGGGAATCAGTCATGCAGTGCTTTTTCCTGCCAGCAATCATATATTCCCAGCACGGATAACATTTTCACGTATAAATAAAGCCACATATCATTCCTGCTTCTACTTGGAAAGTATTGGACTTTAACAGCTATGGAAAAAAAATACAGTGCATCAAAATCCACCCAAACCTTCAGACTTTCATGCTGAATTTTTAATTTAAAAATACTATTCGCATGCTTAACGACATGCATGTGCAGTAATATCTGCAGATTTAAAATCTCTTTCAGTACTCCTGTAAATCATGTAAGATACTACCAGTTATAAGCACTGAGGCTGCAAAGCCAATTTCCATTAGTTCTGGTTCTGACCAAGCCACACCATGGAAATATTCCAATTGTTTGTACCACTTAAATTATCTCAGTCAGACACCTAAATGTGTTTGTTGTACACCCCATTTCAGCATAAGGTGTCATGCTACACCAGCACGTCAGTTCTTACAGAGGGAAATGGTTTATCAGTAACTATTTCTCTCAGCATGGAACAAGCAATAGTGGAAAGTGCAAACCAATTTAATTTAACAGGAGGGATTCATACCATGGCACGCAGTTGTCCATTAACAGAACAAACCCCTGCCTCCCTCCCTTTCTCCGGTTGGCAATTGCAGCAAATCTTCCATGAAAATACATTTCCTGTAATGTTCTGGTCATGGTTGGCAAGAGCTGCAACCCATTTCCATAAAGCCACCATGTGGAAAATTGCCTTGGCTGTTAAAATGGACTAATGCAAAGGAACTTTTTTCTTAATGTTGAAGGCATCAATCCTTTTTAAAAAACACCATGTTGCAGGACATTAGCTGATCACCCACCAGCTGTAAGGCAAAGCCCTCAAACTACACAGTAAGAACAAAAAAAGCCCTTCATCCAAGTATCACCTACAGACCACTAACTCGGCAAATGTAACGAGAAGAGAAGCCTGAAGGAACTTTGCAACAGCAACTCTGTTTTCACCAAAGTACGATCCTCATGCTGCAACTGCTAATCAAAGCTTCCACAGTATTAATTAGCCCCACAAAAGTTAAATCCTGAGTCTGCAGCCGAGGGGCTGCATCACAGGACAAGTCAGACTGTTAAAGGAGATGCTGTAAGGCTTTCAGGGCTGGAATCCCATTCTCCAATACTCTTGCTACCTGGGGCAATTTACTCTTTAGTTCCCAGGGACTCACAGAGATCCTGTTTATTTACTCTTGGCCTACAGGGCTGATTCAGCCCATAATTCTTACCTACACCTGTCTCTGGCCTCTCCTACACTACTTTTCATAGATGCTACATATGCTTTTGCATAGATGAGCAGAACACATCTCTCTTGCACGCTGCCCTCCCTGAGCTCTTCAGCTGTGCTGGACCAAGGACGAGACACAAATCTGGTGCCCAGGGTGAGGGCCTGCAGCTCACACTGTCTGGAATCTCTTATTGCTCAAAGCACATCATACAGAGTTGAAGGAGCTTTGCATTCTCTCTCTGATTCTGGAAGATGCCTTGAACTTCAGGGTGTTAGAAGACCAGAAGCTGTTAAATGAACTTGCCTGATCTGGAGAAATCAACCAGTAGATTTTACAGAAATGCCTGTGGGATAAGACACAGGTAGGGGAGGCACCTGTTTTTGGAAAGGGGAGACATTCAACGTGCAAGACTTAAGTGGCACTGATAATTCTCAAACCAGTTCTTAAATTGATAACTATAAACTTGCACAGACTCCCTGCTATGTTTTACAAGTGACACAACCAAATTACCTGCAAAAAATTAAACTTGGTTACAGTATTTTTGCACATTGAAAAGAAAAAGTGTTACCATCATATCATTTGTATAAAAAAGCTCACAAAGCTTATGCCAAGAACCATGAAGAGCAGGACAGCAGTGGCGTTGCCAAAACCTTTTGCAAGACTGGAAAGTGAGAGGAAAAACTCAGAAAAACATTCAGGAAATTCAGTATTAGAAAACTAAGAAACGGAAATCTCTGGACATGCATAGCTTGCAATGCATCTGCTGGACGTTTGGGAACTTCTCAAAATCAGGCCAAAGGTGTCTATAGTCAGGGACTATTATAGATATACTAAAAATATGGACACTTTTAAAGATATTTCAGAAGTTTCAGAAGTCCAAGGCTTTGCAAAAGTAAAATAAACCAGAAAAGAGGTCCTAGAAATCTATAATTGCTAGGTGCTATTATAGCAGCAGGTCAATTTAGGACTACTGTACAAGAAGGAAAGGTAAAGATCACTGTAAGCCTTGAGAATGGGTCATTAAAGCAAAGGAGATATGATTTTTAAGATTCAATATCTATGATTTAAAAAAACTGATAGAGCATAGAAAAATACGTTTATGAGCATGTAAGTTCTCTGAAATTTAAATATTGTTGTGATACATTCCTTGACTACAAAATTCTGATGGCTGTGTTTCCAGGCTCAAAGCTGTGCCTGAGGCAATAGTTGCAGAAATACAACGAGTTTCCCAGTTTTGTCCTTCCTGGCCCCAGTAAGAAAAGATGTACATGAACAGAAAAGCTACTTTACAACGTTCTTATGTCTCTTCAAACTTCACTGGTTTTCTTTTCTGGAAAAAAACCCCATCATATTATAAAGTGGTTTTTTTTCAATCCTGAGAGGCAGCAATGAAAAAAAAAACAACCCAGGAAGTAAGAAACAGGAATAGAGGAAGACTGTATGACTCTATGTTGTACATGCCATCAGAAGGGTGTAGTGTTTTGCTACCATATGTGCTTAAGAGAAGCATACATATTTCAGAGTTCAGAAAATGCAGTTAAAGGGGTGCATGAGAAAATCTACATAATGCTGATTTCTTTCTGTATAATCTTGTTTTCTATTTATCATATCTGCTGTGCAAAAATTTAGTTTGTGCAGGGTCAGTGAGCAGCTAAAGTATCTTGAAAGAAAAGTCTAACCTTTCCTAATCACCTGTGCTTCCTGTAACCACTCCATCAGCCCTCTCCCTGATTGATGATTCCCACACTGTCCCTGTGATTAAAAGCCTGATGGTTTGTTTGCATTTCTACTTAGGCTGATTATTTTTTGCCCTTCCTCCAACTTCAGCCACCCTGCAGATGACAGGTCTAAGGGTCCCACACTCATTTCCAAAAGCCACATATCACAGACAGGATGCTGCCCTACAGCACTGCTCCCTCACACCCACCACACAGAGAATAAGCACTCTGTATCTGCTGGGAGTTTCAGCACTGGCCACTGGGTTTTGCTGTAACTCCAAAAAAGTTTCAATTTCTTCTCTATCTAGACTTGAAAACCCAAATTCTCCAGAAATTCTAGTTCGACTGAACTGAGAAATCACGTTTTTGATTCAGATCCCTTCAAACCCCAACCTGAAAAGTATCACGGGTTTTGCCTGATTGACAAAGCAGCTGCTGGGTACTTTTGAGAAGACGGCTTCCCATTCCTGCTGGCAACTCCTGTCTGGTCAGACAGCTACTTCAACAGCACAGTGGCACACAGAGAGAAAGCACAGCTCAATGGAAATGAGGTCCCATGATGTCTGCAAGGGAGAACAGCCACAGCAACAATACATAGGTTCAACCTAAAAAATAACACTCATGCTATGTCAGAGACACGGCTAGTCAAGAAATTCACGTGCATCCCAACAGTTAAGCAACACAGTGAATCTACTGCTGTGAAAACACAAAACCGGGAGCCAGGTGCCATGACCAAGCCCAGCACCTATGGCGTGGTTACTGAGCATAAATCACACTTCTGGGAGGCTGGAAGAACATGCTAGAGTGGTTGGTTGCTATTCTGTCATCATCTTTGTAGCTCTGTGAGTGTGTAACTGCTACTGCACAGCTGGAAAATGCCATTGTGTCCGCAGAGGAAGCCAATGGTTATGCAAATGGTTGATGCAGACCCCAAAGCACAGTGCACTCCCCAGGCAGGTAGCCTGTGGGTCCTGAATGAGTAACCTCATGTATGTTAAATGCCAACATTTGTTACAAGTATTTGTAAGGCCACAAAGACACACGTAGGAAGGGCACCTATTTTTGGTCAGTCAAAAAGAAAATTCCACAAATGAAAAATTAATATAAATCTGACTGAGTCTTGGCAAACTGTTATAATGCTGAGTAACACAGTAAAAATGCGTATTTTCTTGCTCAGACGTCTACCAGCTCATGTCTACAAACTGGCTTACTACCATCTGCTGAAGGTAACAAGAAATACAACACACCAATGGTGTTTGATTAGTAGTTTGGCTAAAGCAACAAAGATATCTTTCATCACTTCTGGAATCACAGAATCTTTCTTTATTAAAGTAGCTGTCAGTATTAATAACTTTGCAAAGAGGTGTTTTAGTAAGAAGTCTCAGCCATTTTTACTGTGCTTCATCACCCTCTCATCCCACCAAGTTTTGCTTTTCATTTTTCACTCCCAAGACAACAAAGAGACTAGAAAGAATTTTCCTTTCCTTTCACCAAAATTGACAACAATCCTTTTTTATCATCATGACATGCTGAAACAACAATACAACTCCTCCCATGACCGTTGTTTTTCTCTCTCACAACTGGACTATTACTGTGTGGCACATCAAATGTTAGAAAAACACCATGGTTAGTATCTGCCAGGTTCCATGATGTTATTCCCCTTGCATTAAAAGAATATGATTAACTTTAGTTAGTACTGCATCAGTAAATTTTTTTTTTGCAGGCACAGAATCCCCATATATTTATAACTCATGACACTTCATGAACTTGTGAAATCTTCTGTGCTTCTTTCTGAAGTGGAAAACAGTAATTTCAGCAGAAATATGAATTTCATTATGTTTGACTGACAAGCTCAGGCCACATAACTGACTTAACACACACAAGGCATGCTCCCTTTTCCTTTGATTTATGAGTCTCCACTATAGTTTGTTTTTTTTCTGCAGGAACAGAAGCAGAGTATATTTATATAACTATTCTATCCCCCTATCCCCCCCCTTTAATCTGAAACCTTTATATAGAACATCTGGTGCTGCAAGAGCAACTGGAAACTACTGTGACTGTGCTGTAGTAACAGACCTCATGGCAGTCTAACACAACTACCAAAAATCCAACCCTTCACAGGCAGCAGTTTTGAAAAGCACCTCTGAAAAGGTACTGACAATTGCAATAGCACTATCTTCTATGTTGACCCGCCACTAAACTCTTTGATTTTGTTTCAAAATAACTGCCAGAAAGAAAAGATCTTGTTGTGTTGTATTTTTCAGCTGTCTGCACATTATTTCAACTATGTATTTTTTGTCAGGTGGTTTAATTTTAGACCTCCTTTTTCATTGAAGAACCCACATCTAATACAGAGCTCTATTCCCCACTTCAGTTCTAACCCCAAATATATGATCATTTACTTCCGCTCACACCTCACATGCAGTGATCTAGCAGTCCACTAAAAAAATCACTTCAAAAATGTAACAAGTCTAACTATATGAGCCACGCAACAGTGGAGCAATAATCTACAGCAGAATGCCTTTAAAAAATCCACCCAAATAGCAGCAATTATATCACACAGCTTTTCATACTACCAGAGGCTTTGAAAGGAAGCTGACTCAACAGTCAAGGACCAAAGAGTGAGGAAAACCAAACATGAAATTTGCACTTCCTCTACACATGCTTTCAGCATAGAAAAGGACATAGTCAACAAAACAACAAGCTCTGTCTACCTTTGGCTTGTGAAACGGGCTCTGATGAAATAAAACAGACCTCCAAAACCCTCAAACCACCCTGCTTCTCTGCCTTCTCCCTGCACACCTGAGGTGACACCAGTCACGTCTGAGTGTAGCCCCCCTCGGACACAGTTGTTAATGCAACCCAAACTGCAGACATCACGTTTTCAACACATCAGCACAAAATACATTTAACAAGAATTGTTAAATGCTTCTGGTTTTTCACATGCCAACCTGAAAATCCACGAAACTGTGATTGCCAGTGTTTCACAGATGCAAAAAATAGGTTTTATACCTCTGGGGTGAGGAAACATAATGGTAATTGTAAAGGGTTTTACTATACAACATTGAACTGGCTTATTAAGATAATAAGTTGTTTTTCCAATCACTCTTCAATTAAAACAAACAAAATGAATCACCGAGCCTTTCCTTCCCAGTGCAGCTGTATGGCACACTCACATTTTGCAGTTTTTTTAGGTGGTGAATCAGTGGGAAATAAAGAACGCCTCTTTTGTACACTTCCTTTTCTTCTCTCACCTCACAGCTCCTCGCCACCTCCCTTACGGATGTAAGCGTTCCCACCAGATCTGTACACACACACCTCATCTATTTCTTTAAAATGCTTTGTTTTAGAGTTCCTGGGTGACTCCTCTTCATTACAGAATTGCCCATAGGTACAGAGGGGTAGTAAGGGCAAAGCAGCTGCCATGACAGATGAAGAGATGCCAACTTTTGGTTGTGAGCTGTAAAGCACTTGCTTTCAAAGGTTGTTTTCTCTGCCAGCCCTTTTCTCTGGACATCTTCCCACTTCTTACCCCAACTAATTTCATATTTAATTCTCAAAACTCTTATTCCAAAAGGAGGACAGTCATAGTTCACAGTCTGTACTCACTGCCTTACTCATTGCTGAACTGTAAGAATCCACCCAAAAAATAGATCTTTAAAAAAAAAAAACATTCTACACTGTCAAGCATAAAGACTTTGATAGGACATATGGGGCCAAGATCACTGAAATGCACAGCAGCTTCATTTCAAAGTGCTTTTCTCTCTTTAGCAGCTAATGTATCTGTCAGGACAACAAAATTAAGCAAAATAAAATAAAATTGCCTTTGCAGATCCGCCACTGACTCAGGTACACCTCAAACACTTTCGGTACAAATTGAAATCACTGACCTAATTACAAAGCAGAAATAATGCCTACCTCTCTTCTTCCCATCTTCCCCAGCAGTATGGGAACTCAAACGAAAAAGCTGGAAAGCACTTTTCTCCTTGATGCTTTTGCTACAGAAAATCAAATTACTTAAGAACAAAGCCCTGTAGGGAAGATGCAGCAGGCAAGCAAGAATCACCCGTGAGTTCCTTACCCTGTCACTTCCCAGACGAGCCCCCAGTCTCTCCTGTTAGCACTACTCACTGCTTGGAGGGCACCTGTCAAAAACCTCAAGGGTTAAGTAGGGATTGAAATAGGAAAGACTCTGGTCCTGTTCCCTTCTGAGTATTCTACAGAAAAAAAAGTGGCAATTTACAATTTCATGTGTAAACTTGAATGACAAAGGATACCAGACAATATGAAATGGCAACTTCAGATTGCGAAAACAAAAAGGAAACTAAAGCAAGGAAAAAAAGGGTAAAAAAAAAAAAAGACTGATGTATATGGAATTTTCAATTATTAAGGGCTTGGCCCTCTGAGATACTCAGCAGGTTTTTCGAGACAAGAAAAAATATGAGCTTACTGTGATTTTAGTGGCATAAGTCTAAGCCTATTCTCAGTAGTAACACTGCTGAAAAACATACCACCAGGTTAAAGAGCATATTTTATGATATTCTATGAAGAGCAAGGATAATGTAGGAAAAATACAAATTAAATCGTTCCTTGCAACACACTACTAATGCATCTGTTTTCAAACTGCAGATAATTCAGGATGCTCAGAAAAGGAAGCACATGACAAGTTTAAAAGAATTTTAACCCACTGTTCCGAATTATAATATTGAAAAAAGTGCCAGCAAGCAATAGTCCCTCTTATGCTTCTTTTCAAGAAATTGTTGCTTTATTGCAATCATAAAATGGTACTTCTTAGCTCTACCAGCTCCTTTTTAGAAATTAGATTTGTGTACTTTTTAAGAAACCAAGATGAAACACATTAAATTTTAATATTACATACAAAGTTTCAGAAAGAGATAGGACCAAAGTTAATCTCTCTAAGATTAAAGATCTGTCTGAGCCTCAGTCAGTGAACATCCATAACACGTGAGGAAGCTGCTCATTTCCCATTAAAAAACAATTTAATAAATGTTATACGTACGAATAGTATACAACGTGCCTATTTTTATTACTTAGAAATAAAAATAAACGTAGTAGATTTTTACTAGCTACTTGTACTGATCACTTGATGTCATACAATATTTTGTTAGGCACAGCTTTGGAAAAATTAGTAGCTTGGCAGGTGCCAGCCATATGGTTTTGCAATCCTCACAAACTACATCTCAGTAAAACACTTGTGAGAGAAGCAGCTCTTCAGCCACCAGTGCTGGTTGGCCAGGTTTGCATAAGATAAAAGTTATTTCCAAAAAGAGTATCAAAACACAGGTATTGAAATAGTGAGAAAAAACAGGAGTAACATTATCCTTCCTGGTGCTGGAGCAATGCCCCCCAAGTGTCTTGTAGAATGACATTTTTGAGAGTGAAGTTACAACCAGTAGCAAGAGAAACATAGGACAACAGCACTGAAAAATGAAATCGTGTAACACAGAGAAGGAGAGAAACAACCCTCAAGAGAAGACAGGAAGCAAGGACTCAGTTCTCAACCAGCAGGTTACCTGCAGAAAAGACACCAAGGCATCGAGACACCATGAGAGGAACTCCATGCGTGATTTCTGCTGAGCTTGTAGTGTTTGCAGGAAGGTTCAAATGGCCCTTAAATCAACTCAATCCCAGGTCTGCACTTCTTGTTAACAGTGCAGCAAAACCAGAAAGAAATGCTTATAACTGAGAGCAGTCAGGACCACACTCAGATGTGAGATTACTGCCAACTTAACCTGAGGTACCCCTGAAGCAGTTTGTGCCCTTGGGTTCCACAGGACAACTGACGTGAGCAGAGAGCTCAGCAGGAGCACAGGAGCGTTCTCACAGCACTGCTGATGCCTTCTGCACATAGTTTGAACTGGGCATGGAGGAGAGCACGTGGAAAAGCTTCAGAACAATATCTTTACACACACATCTATACAGATAATAGGACTCAGGGCGGATGCTACAATTAATGTTGCACATGCTTAATTTCAGTCCAGTACGCTCCACAGAACACACAAGTCCCTGTAGAAAAGGCAGTGTGCTGCATGCCAGAGTAGACTTTGCTAGAGTTGAAAATGTTACTTGATTTAGCTTCCACCTCTGTGCTCCCATTCAGCAAACACTATTCTCTTAAAACATCAGTGTGCAGGGCAAGAGACAACAATTGGCAAACCCCAGAGATACGCTGTCCATGCGTGATGGAAGCTCAAGCACCTGCCAGAGTTCCTTGCCAACATAATTAAATTGTGCCATTATAGATTCTTCAGACAAGGTTTCGAATAAAACATTTCCCACCTCATTTCCTGCCAAAATTCAGAAATACAAGTTCACATTCATGCGTGCTTTGTGGCACGACATACAACTTTTCATTCTCTTATTTTTTTTTCAGTGATGCTGCTGCTTAAGGCAAGTGTTCAGTACTGGAATGACCAAGCATAACTCCATCTGTTCTCTGAAGGAAGGGAAAACAAGACAAAAGAATAAACCATGCTCTTGTATTCTATCCCTTTAAATTTCTCAATTAAATAAAAAAAGCAGGAATCCTTCTTGCTACTGAGAACATCACTACCTCTTCCTTTACTCAAAAACCCAATCTACAGAAAACCAAACTCCTAAAGTCTGATGGACACCTTTGTTGTTTCTTGCCAAAGACTTACTGCACAGGTATATAGGTGTAAGAGCTGCTGAACCGGATCACATTACACCTTTTGCCTGTATACCATAAAAACCACAGGGCTGAAAAGCTTAGAAATTGGGCAGCAGTCTGCTTATACACAGCAACTCTCATGAGGATCAAGCAGTGACAATGCTTATCCTCAAAGCCACTGATCCAGACCTGCTTTTTTGGAGCCTCTGGCATGTGTGTGGTACCTGACAAAGCTTCCCAAAACCTAAATCTCCCACATCTCTCTGTTCATGGAAACCAAAAGTTGGATGTGGACTAGTCCAACCCAGAAAATAACCTCTCTGAGACTGCACCCTACAAATTAGCTGAATAACTGTCAATTAATGAGTGCCACTTCAGTGACACTCTCACTGGAGGCATGCCAGAAAGCCTGAAGCCAGAAAAGGCTTGAAGGCAAATGGAGATTCTTGGACAGTGAGCTAAGGTACCTTCCAGTGCCCTCTTTATGCCTTCCTTATCTGCCAGGATGCAATTGGATACAGCACATAAACCCAAGCAGTGTTGCCACGCAAGGCCAGAAAAGGATTAATAGCACCAGAGCCAGTGTCTTGCTGCCACTGAAACCAACAGTGCTGAGCTACAAGTCTGCATGGACAGTCCAATCTTTCCTTCTGTCAGACACGAGTCCTCTTTTGACAACTCCAGATTAGATCAATAAAGCTCATCACTGTGACACCTTATCCCCGTTTCAGCTCTGAGCTCTCCCACTGCCACGAGAGCTCTCAGGAGAGAGCTGCAAACGAATACCTTTAGTTAGTGTACCTCTCCTGAGACTGTTATGCATGATTGAATTTCATTACTAAATTGTTCAAACTAAATCCAGACTTCTTTCAGAAGTGGCTAAGAATCCTATGACAGGTTCACTTAATTCTGTGGCTTTCAGAATGAATTCCATCTTTCTCAGGCTGAGAGTGAGTGAGTGCTGGCATCTACAGTTCTTTTTTTCCTCATGTAGAGGAACAGAGATAAAGAGGTTAAGGGATGGTGGCACCAAATGGTTAAAATAAAAAAAAAAAAAAGAAAAATTATAATTGCTCCCATGTGTGAAACACAGAGTTAATGCCCAGAGGCTCTGTACAACATGTGTACCTGACCTCCTGATGCTGCAACGGCACAGTTCCTACCTCTGGTGGAGGCTGCTGTAGCAAGCAAAACAAGCAGCAAATACTTTTGACTCAAGAATGTGGCACAGGTTTCACTAAGCTTGGCGTCTGAGGCAGGCAGCTGCTGCACGACTGCAGCACCTCCCAACGCAAACACAACAGGTTTGGTACGACGGTATCTGAAGGTTTACAGATGCCACTTACCCCCTGAAACCTGTGGGCAGGGACTGCCATAGAGCAATGTGTGAAGTGGCTCCCCCCGTTCTGCCGAGGCTGAAACACTGCACCTTACCTTGGGAGAAGGCAGGGTGAGCACTCACCTGCCAGAACCCACATCCTCACCGGGCACAGCCGTGCTGATGGAGCCGTGCCCCCAACAGCTCGTTCCTGAGGCACCTCCCTTCTCCCAAGCAAAGAGGGCTCTAATGAGCTATAGGAGGAATCAAAACTACACAAATGTTGAGAAAGCTGAACTCCATATTTAAAGCCCAGATCCATGTTTATTTTTGGTACTAACACACTCTTTCTGTCTCTCTTTCTGTCTCCATGCCTTCAAACACATATGGGGAAACTGCTCCTGTCTCCTGGGCTAGCTTACAACTCACTGTCTTTATGAAAACTTCTTCAGAGCTGTATAGTGACATTAAAAAAGAAAGGAAGAACAAGAACACCCAGTACCTGCCCAAGGTACTGAAGTGATGGCCACTGGGGCTATGTCCAAAAGTCTCATTTTAAAGGCCAGTTCTCTCCTGCACTCCATATTGTGCGCCTTTTGGAGCAACTTTTCTAACCCGACTAAGTGGAACATTTTTGGTCCTTGTGTTCAAGGACCACTTGGACAAAAGTTTGGCTAGTCCCTGAATCACAGAACTAAAGTGAGATGATTCATGGATGTCAGGATTGCAATTTTGACACTGCTCTAAACATGCTTTAAGAGCAGTGACATGCTCTGTACCTGTGTCCCATTCTACCATCACTCTTCTATTTACAAAGAGCAGAGGAGCACTCTGGCATGCCAGAGAGGCTACTTGGAGAAACCAGAAACCATCAGTGGAAGTGTTAGAACATCATTAATGACTTGGCCACTTGCATAGCTCAGTTCCCCCATTTCATTCTACCTTACTTGCTCAAGTAAGGCTTCAAAAGAAACAGGGGCCTGCTTAGTGCCATACAGATAGTCACAGTCTAGAGAGACCATCTGTTACCCAGGAGCAGCACTGAAAATACAGACCAGGAGGATATGAGCTTTTAGCACATTAAGCATGTTCTGCATTGATCCAGTGACCTGGGGGCTGAAAGCTCCAGGTATCTCCTTACCTGACCTCAAAGCACTGGTCCCA
Source organism: Dicrurus megarhynchus (assembly GCA_013399195.1). Classification (NCBI taxonomy): domain Eukaryota; kingdom Metazoa; phylum Chordata; class Aves; order Passeriformes; family Dicruridae; genus Dicrurus; species Dicrurus megarhynchus. Next base: position 257,674 of record VXAD01001145.1, read on the forward strand.
CCTCCATCTCTCACCAGGCAGAGCACTTAAAAGAACCATCTGCATGCTAATAACTCCTCCTGCCTCTCTTGTGATGCCATCAGCTGTGTGCTGAACAGAATGAAGAATGAATTGCTCAAAACTTGCCCGTAGCTTTTCCATACAGGCTTGGAGGTGTGATTTAAAAGCATGGCTTAGAAGCACGTGAACTTTTTTATAGAGCTTAGAGGGAGGTTAAACAACCGGGCTTTTGTTTCAACTTGCATCATCAAGCAGGGTGGAAAATAAAAAAGGTTTATGTGACATGCAGAATAGTCCCAGCTTCAGCCGTTAGTCACAGTTAAATTACTTATAACTAGGAAGGGAGAAGAAAAGCCAATAACCAGAATGAATCAGTATAACCAGCTCCTACTCTGAGCTCCCTCACCACTATAAACAGCTGCTTAACTATTTTCTGGAGCAAGAGGCCTGTATTCTTAATTGCAGAAATACACTAAGATTCAGATTTCCTGTTCACACCCAGTAACTGGAATTGTCTGAAGGAAGGACTCTTTGTGCTTTATCCTGTGGGAAGTTGTTAATGCCCAGTTGTTTTCCCCTCGTGTTCTCTCCTCACTGACTCCAGAGAGACCACCACATGAAAAAGTTTTTCTCAAGACAAGAATATTACAGCAGCATGCACGATACAGTAAATCCTGAAGCATCCAAGAACTTTGTGACTGACACCTTTGGAATTCAGTAGCACTGGTTCCTATCTACACCATTTTGGGTGGCTTTTACACATATTGCACAATGATTTTCAGAATAATTCAACATGTTATGGTTCATACAGATAGAGCATCGAGCTTGAGTTTAATGCATCTATTTTAACTGGGTTTAGTTTAAACTTTCACAAACATCGCAACACAAGAGCAGATTCCGATGAACAGGAGTAAAGTGCCATATAAATTCCCTAGCGTGTAATTAATTCTACTTATTTCCATGAGAGAAAACTGTTCTCAGATCCTTTCTGCACTGGGCAAGAGCTGCTAAATCTCAATTACCCACAAGAGTAGAGTTGACAAATATAACTGTTCTTTTTGTTCTCATGAGCAGTTATTTCCAGATTTGGGATTGGCTGGGCTTCAAAACAGACTTTTCATGACAATCCCCAAATAACTCCAGAAGTTCAGAAGAATCAGGAAGTATCCTAATTAGGAAAGGGGTCAATTCATTCTGCCTGAAGTATTTGGCAGACCAAGCATCCCACATCTCCAGAATGCTCAAAGAATCCATCCTTCAATTTCTGCGAGGTTTCCAGCTGAGCGATACACTGACAAGCAGTGCTTTATCACGGCTAACCACGATCCATGCAGCAGTCAGGACACACTGTTGATCATCTAGCACATCTTACAAATTGCAGCTGCACCCCTCCTGCGGTGATTTATATTGTCATTACAGTCCAGCTACACCTCAAGTGTTAAGTCGTCCCCCTCCAACACCAGCTAGAGCACAAGGAAGAAAACGCTCTCACCAAGAAGGCCTTCTGACAGAAAGCCTTAGGGGAAAGTTATTTCCAAATGGAAGTAGTCACACCGTGGACAGTCTGCAGAAAGATTTACTTCTGCATTTGTTTCAAGATATTTAGAAAACCGATTCAGAAGATCTTTACTTCTAGTGTCTGACTGAATGACAGGAAATCTCATGGTTACCTCAGTTACCTGGTTACACAGTCCCGTCCAAGCTCACTCCCTCAGCAGATCCTGAGACAGGAAAGTCCACCATGCTGTACAACACTGCTTGTGGCGAGGCACAACCTACTACTGTAAGCACATGGATGAGCACTCAGCAAACACATATTGTCATAGATTTGGTGTCCTGGCACATCCCATGGTGAGCAGTTGAACATTTGCCTCTGTTTCTGCATTTATAAGAAGTACAAATAATATCCTGCCTCGGGATGGCACATGGATTACCAGTTACACTGTGGAGGAATTTGAAGAAACAGAGTATGTACACATTCAGATCCTGTGAATATGGTCCTCAAGAACAACAGCCCTTTCACACCTCTGCCAGGTAATGGTTTTTCATCTGTGGTTTCAAGACTGGTAAACTAAAACTGGGATACAAACATTTCCCCATTTCTTGCCCAGACAACGTATTTCAAAAGAGCTCCAAGGTGATGCCCCTTAACAGACAATTAAAAAACAACTATTGTTGAAATACTTCAGGTCAGATGGCAAGGAGCACTTTCCCTGAGTACAAAAATTAGGCAAAGTTCTCTGCTGTCTTTCAGAGATGATGCCTGGGCTATTCACAAACACAGACTCGCAGGTATAGCAAGGATCTTCCCTTCTTCTGTAACAAAAGAGTTTTCTGGTGGTGCTGCTCCCTTCACATCCTGCTGTGCTGGCTCAGCCCCAGGGGAGATGCTCTCTGAACAGCTCTGGTGACAGAAGGTGGGAGCAGTGCACGGTTCCCCCAGACATCACAAGAGGAGCCACCCCTGCACGTGTGAGCTCAGCTGTCTGGGAGGAACACAAGACCTGTGCTGAACGCTCACAGGGCCCAGCAGCCCCTCACATGCAGGGATCACCTTACAGCCCAGCACCACAAGAGCTGCCTGTGCAAACAGTGTGCATAACCCGGTTTTAGCATTGTCAAACAAACATGAAACTTGCCCGGGCAAGCTGGGACAGACAGCCGGGCTAAGAACAGTCTCTGCTCACTTCCCTGAAGTACATAATAACATGGGCAGCAATCCAGCTTTTGTAATGCCCAGCTTCCACACCCCTGGCTGGGCCTTCTGCTGGGATGGAAATGGGATGGACAATTTCCTGTTTGCTTTCCAGTCGGTGAAATCCTATTAAGCACAACTGTTTCCATCAAGCCATTTCAAACGTTCCGACAAAACAATTGTGTTCCTCCTGCTGACAGCTACTGTTCCACGCACTGTGGAAACATTTCAGCTAACTACGGGAATATTTCTTCCCAGGAACTGCTGTCTTAGGCAGGTTAACACCTAGATAAGAACTGCTGGCATAAGCATAGTCCAGAAAAATCTTCGGTAATGTTTCTGAGAAAGCGATGTCCAAGGAAGACCTGTGCCCCCCACACCACTGACCACACAGGAATCTGCTTCCCAAACCTAGGACACTCAAGGGAATGTGGAAAACTTCTGTATCACAGCCACCACAAGTTCATCCATTTCCAGGCACTAATCCTGATTTTTGAGACCTCCCTTGAGCTTTGATTGGGTTTTCAGGGAAAGACACTTCTCTTTTTAATGTACTGCTGTTCAGAGAAGCTGCTACAAGCAGCATGTCACGGCATGGGAAACTTTCAGACTAGCTGGAGGCAAATCCATGACCTCTTCAGTAGTCTCGAGGCAGTTAAAAATAAGAAAGAAAGTTGGAAAATTACACAGACCTTGCCAAATTATTCTTCCAAGGACTTGCCTAAATCATATTAAAAAAATTACATTCTTTGCAGATAGCAGCTAAAAGATCTAAATCTGTTTTATAAGTGAGGGACAAATGTCTTTAAAATTCACTAAGCTAGTTGTCTCACAAACTGTATTGATTCACACTAGACTTTTCAAGTATTTTTCTTGCATGTTGTAGTCCAGTATTATTTTTTCAAAGAATTGCAAACAGTTTTGGCAGCAAATCCCAAGGCAAAGAAATTTGGTGAAATTTGGCAAGGAATTCAAACTACGTCTTCACGAAGATCAAAGACCTTACGACTATTTTAAAAACAGCTTTATGGGTAACTAACAAACCATGTAATATCTGAAAATCCTAATGAACACAAGTTATGTATGATTCCTTCTAATTCCCTTATTATCTCTTTTTTTTTTCTTGTATTCCAAACCTCCTTTTACAACCAAAAGTTAACTACAGCTCCTCCTATCACTGAACAACTTCCTGAAACTCCCTTTTTGGTGGGAGTCACATTAGTCCTCACGACATACAATCAAACCAGAGCTCATATTCATATAATTCTGGCAGCTGTTTTTCAGTCCCTCCTTGACATATCCAAGCCACAAGCAGGAGATCACCTAGAGCCAGCCCTGTGTTAATAGAAACAGTCAACGACAGGGCTGTTTTTAAAATTCAAACTCATGTATCATTCAGTGATTTTTGTTCCATCATTTCAATATTTGGAGCGTCATTTTTCCTTAAAAACAGAAAATGAAGCTCATATAAACTGCTGGCACACTGTCTGCTTGGAGCCTGACGGAATTCTGAACAGTCAGGGCTGGAAACTGCGAACTGTGAAATGGAACTGCTGAAAATAGCAATTGGCTACTTTTGAGTTTCTGTGAGGTATGTGTTTGCTGTGTATGACTGGCTCCATAAACATGTGTCAGCTTCATCCAATTTAGCCAAAGTCATGAAAACAACCCTTTCTGAGTAGTGTCAGAAGGCAGTAGTATCTCACCTAAAATATTGAAGTGTATTGGCTGCATTAAATTTGACTGTTCAGATTAACAGTTGTTGCTGACGTTGGCATAGTAATATTTTTTAGGCCTAAAATTTTCTGACTTATTGCAAAAGGGGCTCTTCAAGAATCAGAACAAAAAGAGCCCCCAAGTAAAAATCTAGTAACTTACGAGACTGAGGAGGGCTAGCCAGTAAGAGAGCTCTAAAGGGAAAGAAGAAGCCTTAATTTATCAAGCTCAGAAACATAGATAGTGTTGAAGCAATCAAGGTACAAGATGATGCCAACCTGGAAGAAAATGTTAGCTCAGGGAACGGAAAATAAAATTATTCTGGTATTATAAAGAAATAACACATTGCTCAGAAAAAAACCAATTTTCAAAGTACGAGAAAAAGAGCAGAATTAAATGCTGGGCCCAAATAATGGCTTTAATAATGAAGGGCAATATTGAGTCATTGGTAATCAGTGTAATATTACATTTCAAAATCAAAGCCACCAGTAGCAGCAGTCAGAGACATGATACGTGTAACACAATATGGTTGTTAAAAATACAGGACCTCACCACGCTGCCATTGGCCAGGTCTAAGGCTCCACTGGAGTCAGGTTAGGTACACATAGGAAGATGGTGTCATTTTTAAACACAACTGTAAATATAGCCAAATAAATCCAAGAAAACTTCAGTGGGGAAAAATACTTCAGATTATTTATTTTGGATACGGTGCAAATAATAACACCAACCAGAGGAGTATAATCAATGAGGGAAACTTCACTCAGATGCTCAGAACAAGAAGTTCCAGTTTTGCCCTCCTAGAAGAGATGCCGAGGCATTTCCTTACCTGAAAGGGTTCCTATGCATATGTGTATCTCTTTCCTGTGCAGTATACCAAGGATGAAGTATTCCCCTTAACGGGGGGGTTAATCTAAATAACCCCTACTGTACTTGCTTCAGCAGCCAGAATAATTCTGTTCAATCTTCTTCCTTGCACAACTACCCACATCATATCTGTCTTTTCTCTTTCAAAGCCCTAAAAAAAAGGCACAGGTGGCAAGAGAAGAGAAGAGAAAGAAGCAAAGAACAGAAGAAGGTAATCCTGTCTTTTGTGATTTAAGGCATGTTAACAGAAGGGATGGTTTACTGACTATGGTTATACTCAGCAATTCCTGTTCTGCTTGTACTTTTGTCTATCTCCACCAGGAAAGCAAAAGCTGTCAGGAAATTGGTGAGTCAGCATGCTGCTGCTGTTTCTCTTAGCTGTGAGGCATTGATTTTTTTCCTGATGCTTTGATATAGGGTCACAGGTATCCGAACTAAAATCTTTACTGAGAGCAAGGAGGTCATGGCAGCAAGAGCTGTTAGTTTAAACAAAAAAGTCAATTCTATTTCTACAGTATTTGTTTGGACATCTAAATTTTCTGAGAGAGTTGAGAGGAAAAAAAAATACAAACCCCACTTTTTTATTTAAGCTGTTTAAGATAAAAAATGCTTTTTTTAATCTTAAAATTTTTTGTGCAATGCTTTTCACAAAAGTTGCTGAGTATTTCACTGTAATCAGGAACCTTATATGTGTGTATGATTAACACAAGAACTAAGGCTAAAGTGTAGAGTAACTCCAATAAATGGAAAAAGCAGCACTTTAAAATCTTTAGCACTTGTCCAGAAACAAGGTCCCTTTCAAAATACCTGAAATTAGTGCAAAGTCACCACACATTTTCAAAATCTAAGCAATGCTATTTGGCAGAAAAATCTCAAATCATCTTGTTAGTATTTGAAGATTAACATTAAGCAAAAGGAAATTTGGTCTATTTTAAAAACAAATGCAAAGGCTGCTCAGGAAGCTCTGAGGTTCCCCCCCATGTAGAAGAGCTCCATAAAAGTGATGATAGTATTTCAATCTGCAGTGAGGTGCAATCGAAGAATCTCTGCTTAACAGGCTGGAGATTAGTTATGAAATAAAACACAGAGTAAGACCATAAAAAGTTAATTGCAAATAACTGTTTTCTTGTTTAAATCGGCAGGAAATTCTGAAATATTTCCTCTAGAAAAACATAGGTGAGCTACAATGTAGAATTTACCACCAATAGGCTGGAAGGAAGGGAAAAACAGAGCCAAGCAGTAATAACAAGTGAGGAAACCAGTTGCTTCTGAAAGAGACAAAGTGATTGGGTAGGAAAGTCTGTACATTAACATGAAAGTCTGAGGTTTATGGTCAAAACCAGCTTTAAGACAGACCCCTTAAGAGTCTCTAGGCTGAAATGAAGGCACAGACCTAAAGTCTGAAATTAATATAACACCAGGTACTATTTACTATAAATTTTTAAGAGGCTTTGAGATACACAGGTGAAAGAATAATATAATTAGTACTGCTAAAAAGTTCAGGTTACAGCTAAAGGTGGGCAACAGGACCCTCTTAACCCTTTCTGGATGCACCACTGAAAAAGAGATGCCTCAGAATATCTCACACCCTTAGCCTTAGTTTGTAGGGATGAAACACATCCAGTTTAGTGTACTGTACTTCTGAGGCTAAGCACGGAAATGGCATAGATTTACAGCATTTAATAAATGTAGAAACAACTAAACCCTACTAAGTATACGCTGTGCTTTTCATCTGATGACCTCTCTCTGCGTGGACCTTGCCTGAAAACCCTTTTTCCACTCACAAGAGATCTCAGGCTCCAACAGACATGCACGGGGAAATAGCTCCTCCTTCGGCAGGAACACACAGGACCGTCTGAAGCATCCTCTTCAGCTCTCAGACTTGACATGCTGCAGTACAGGGGTGTTTAAGGCTCTTTGTGCCTTTGTGCCAATAATCTCCAAAGGACTCTTCAGAGAGATTCTCAAGTCTGGATTTCCAGCAGAGTACTCTGCTATGGAAACAGAAGAGGGAACAAAATTGCATCAAACAGCGATTACAGAAACTGTGTCGCCTTGAGTGGATGCTAGTGGGTACATTTTCCTTATCACTCTACTTCAATTCCTTTAGAAAAAGTAGAGGGTGTTTTTGTGCTTGTCTGTTTGCTTTTAAGGTCAACCATCATTGGTGAAACAAGCAAATTTGTAATGGGCTACTTCAGGTCTGTGTTCTTCCTGTACTTTGTTTATTCTCCAAACATAGTAACATCTTAGTTTATGAAGGTTTTTGCTTCTGATGTATGAGTATCATTCCCTTCCATTCACATCAAGCAAAACTTCATCAAAAATCTTGACCTGGCAGCTATCACAATTGTGATTATTAGGAATTAAAGACCATGCTTCATCTTTGCTTGACAAAGCCCAATTTCAGTCAATAATGGAAAACTCCTCTCTGTTCTAGTACTTTGTGGAAATACAAGCATAAACAAAGCTTTGTGGAGTTAGACTATGTCACTTTGGCTTTCTAAAGCCAGCACAAACCCAAGTGTTCACTGACAAAGCATTACCTATTTAAAGCATTACTACCACAAATTTGGTAGAATTGCTTCCAAATAATTGGAAGTTGAAAATAAAGAGACATAAACCAGAGATTTTGGTTCTCTCTGACTGCCTGAAGGCAATTGTTCATGCTGCTTTCCCACTTTCCAAGATATACAAAAGCCATAACCTGTAAAAGACAGCAGGATGTATAGTAGGGACACTCTAGGTGTACGTCATACATTCGATAAGACAGGTATTTCTAAGCAAATTTAAAATCAGGTGTGTTCTCTCATTACAGTCACTCTTTGCTTCCAGGTCAAACTAGAAGAGCACAGCCACAACCCCTTTTGATTAGCTTTATCTTGATTCTTCTGGGGCTCTGCTTGTCACTGCTGTGACTAACTTCTGGGATAGGAACACGCTGGCAAGGAGTTATCAAGGACTCTGGTGCCAGCCAGAAGTGTGGGCATCATGGACAAATATGACTCAGGTAAGGCACATCGATCTCACCTATGAAATGAACTCAGGAGGAAGTTTTCTTAAATAACTCCAGGCCTGCATGTCCTGAATTACTTTCTAGAAAATGGGTCCCAGGTTACACTCCTCCAATTTCTACAACGGGCAGCCAAAAGCTCCTGCTGGACTGCTGAACAAGCCCATTAAGCCCAAATGCACAAATCACTGAGGGAAGGGGCCACAAGAAAAGGCTGATGTCCTCCTCCTTCCTAGAAGGAGCCGAGGACCAGGGAGAGGGCAGTACTGCAATGATCTCCAGTTATAGCTTCAACTTCTCCAGCAGTGCTTTCTCAAGAGGTAATATGACCTCATCCTTCTACCATCCAACTGAAAACCTTCCCCAGCCTCCTGCAGGGAAGAGTCCTCACCCCACAGCCCAGCCGTGCTCCCTCCCCCAGTCACACCAGGTAATTCTGCAGCTGTCCTACCAGGCAACATCAAATTCACACGTTTGCACATCACATGCTATTTGTCACCTAAAGCCCCTACAGCACTAATGAACTCCAAATTCCTTTCATCACAGACTTCTTCCGAGATGCAGCATAAAGCTGACAAGGTGGCATTGCTGAAGATCATCAGTTTGTGTTGCTCACTGAGCATTCAGCATCCCACACTGACAAACCAGGACTCTTCAGCACAGCCTTGAAAACTGGGCTTGGCATTGCTTTGGCCAAGAAGTGACACATAAAATGTTACAAACTCTAATAGCTGATTAATTAACCTCAAAAATGTTTGCCTGCACTAGCATGGTGGAACCCATCAGCTGTGCATCTACAGTGGACCATTCCTTAATGACTCTCCTTACAATGGGACTATATAGTAAAACATCCAGTTCAGTCATTAGTAAAATCCAAGCCAGCTCTTCTAAAGTAATTATTTCTAAATTGTCGTTAAAGAAAAAAAAAAAAAAAA
>VXAD01001145.1:266930-452802 GCA_013399195.1 Dicrurus megarhynchus
AAAAAAAAAAGGAAAATGGAATAAACAAAAGAGAAAAAGAAAAAAACAACAACAGAAAAAAAGAAAGAGGTGATTATCCCAGGGTTTACTCCGAATACTGAACACTTTTATTTGTGGAGCAGGAAATGATAAACAGAAAAAGGCAAGATCTGAGGTCTAGGCAAAGAGTGCTTGCAAACTTCTAAGCAAGAAAAACAAAGTTATTATGTTATGATGGAACTTTGGTTTAAAGATTAATGAAAAACAGCCAAATGTATCCTTGTCAAAAATCAGGTCAGTACAAATACACACACATCCTTTTGCTTTGTCAACAACAGCACCAAAACCCAGTAACAGTAATTAAACATGGCATACCAGCCAAAAGTCTCAAGCTTAGATAAATACGTACCTCAAAGCTAAGGTAGCTATTACAAGAGTTCCAACTTTCAGCTACTTTTGGTAACCATGTCAAATTTAAAGATTTTCACCACAAAACTACCTGGCCCTTTAGAATTGTTTGGCTGTGAAAGACCAGCCTGGCTTTGTAGGTGAGCACAACCAGGTGCAAAAAGTTTCCTATCAGACTAGTAGGATTTAAAATACTCCACATGCTAAAGGTTTGAGAGATGACCCAGGCTACTGAAAATAGCTTTATATTGATATTTCTCCACCTGTCTTTAAGAGAAATGAGTCTGAGGTGAACTGGTGAGTGGAAAGAAATGCCCCTTGGCCCCTGCAGACAGGTATTTCTCAACCCCTAATACACACAGATCCAAAAAGAACGACAAGCCCAAGCTTTTAAAAAGTGCTAATGTTATAAAAATGATTTGGTAAAGCTTTTCATTCTCAAACAGTTGGTTTCTTGACAATGTGTCTCTGCAGCTCCTAAGCACACATATAATAAAAACCTCATCAAGAACAGATCCCTGCAATGGGACAGATATATAGTTGGAAGCTGTGAAAGTTCACACTTTAGAAAAATCAAACTAACAAACTGCTGAGCCCTGTTAATTGTTTCTTTAAAAAAACCCAACCCAAAACATAAGCTGTAAATAGCTAATCAGAGATTGTTGACTGATCTGTTTAACAGCAGGTTTTACTAACCTGCCATGGATTTCTTATATAAACGTATGTGGATTACAATTTTTTTTCTTCCTACACGTACGAAACCTTGAGAAAAAATACCTAAACCGGAAGGATGCACACAGTTTTGTCATTTTTGTCCACAGATGAACTTAGAAACCAAACTTCTACGACAGACTAGCACAGAAACCCATACAGAAAGTCAAGGCTAAGCTCACATCTTGAGGCAACTCATTAAAAAGAAAGAAAAATTAAAAAACCTACATGGTGCTTGCAAGAGCCTAACAGAAGGCAGAGCGTGTGCGTGAGCTGGGGGAGCACAGAGCCAGTAATGCCCAACCAACACTCTACCAGTTGCCTGGGTTCTCCCCAGCAACAGGCAGCTCCCAGAAATGCAGTTTTAATGGAGCTCTATGCCCTGAGTCGTCTCCACGTGAATAATGCAGCTCCAGGAAAATGCCAGCTTTGATGCTCTTGTTTTCACGAGGCAGCAGAAACCAGCAGGACAGCAACAAAGCCCGGGCTGTCTGGGGTTTATTCAGGGTTTTTTGGGAACAGGTAGGAGGGGAAACACAAGAGAATTCCTTCAGGGTAATGTGTTTTATTGCTTCTGCAGCACATTACAGTAGAGTCGAGTTCACGCATGAAGTGTCCTCCAAGCACAAGTTCAGAACACCAGGGCTGTGCTCTTGTGTTGGGAGCACGGCAGCAGAAGGGCACTGGAACCCAGTTCCTCCAGAGGCTTCCAACACCTCTGAGGGCTTGCATTCAGTCCTTTGACAGAGGGGACAAACAAGTCACTAGTGGATCAGTTCACAGATTTTCCTAATTCTGGAAGTCAAATTAAAGAAATGAGTTTGGCTTTTTTTTCAGAATCAACTGAAGAGATTTGGTCTCCCAAGTTTTAAGTGAAACAAATTGGAGGGAGCAGTTCACAGAAACTGCTTAGTTTCTGCTTGCTGAAATACCAGCATGGTGACTCAAGGCATGCATCCTAATTTTGCTTCTTTTCAAAAAAAGTCTTTTGCAACAGCACAAGGAATAGTCAGGCCTCCATTCCCCAAATCTTGGAATTTGCCCTCTACTACAGCCATGAAGAGAACTGCAGCTAAGTGACTTAACTGATAAGCACAGCCAACTTCAGAGTTCCTTGGAGTCCCAAGTTTTACAACCCCCAAACAAATCAATCTTTCTTTTACTGGCTGTGTATAAAACATAACATTTGCTTCAAGAAGTCCAGAAGCCTTTTGAATACAAAACAGGAAAGTCACTAGGAGGGGGTGGGAACCAGTACTTCTGCAGAGTGCTGACCCATTAGAGCTAACACACCCATCCCTAACACTTACTGCATCAATGTGGAAAAAAGAAAGAAAGAGAAAAAATGCAGCTTTTGGCAATCTAGGGCTCCTAATCATTAAATCTAACACAGAACAACTGAACAATGAAGAAAGTTGAATTGCATTGTAAATTTATGTTCCATGCCCAGGTTATGGAATGTAGTGCAATAGGGCACTGGGCAGCAACAAAACTGCATTCCTTACAAAGGGAACAGCTTGAACCTCATGATTTGTGCATGTGGGCAATACTGAATGACCTTCATGCTTTCCAGCATTCACTGGAAGGCAGATTTATTTGTAATCACAAGTCAGCTGTTTTGTTTTTGGGGACAACCATATATTTGAAAGAGCAAAGGTTTAAACTTTGCATTAAGTAGCAAATGCAGAAGCCAATACATTAGCTTTAAAAGCTGAATTTGAAGACTACACTCCAAAATCCAGATTAGAATCTGAGAGAACATTGACAGAATGGTTGTTTGCTGCTCCTTTTTCTGTTTCCTTTGAGAGAGATATGTTCATAGTTCAGTTCCATGATAAAACAGTAGCCTCTCTAGCATATACCTTCTGTAAAAAGATGTCCCATTTCAACATAAGAGATCCAACACTCACAATGGACAAACAAAGTGATACTACTCTTACTGTGATGGACAGAATACAAGACTATCAGTATTTTAACAAAGAAAACCCATCAAATTTTTATTTTAAACAAGCATTGCTTGTCTCTTATTTGCAATTTTCTTAGGCATGAAATAGATCCCATTTTGGATAAGGTGCCAACTGAACTGGACTGCAGTACAATAGAGCCAGACTCTAGGACAGTATTATTAAAATAACCAGCAGCTGGTTGCACTAAAACCATCCCTAGGATACAATGAACAGTGAATTCTGGGTTTTGTTTAACAGACCAAGGTGATAAACCATAGATTATCTAAAGCTTCCACATCACAGCTCTTGAATTCCTGGAAGAGAAGTTCTAACTTAGATTTAAAGGAAGTCAAGAGACAACATTAAGCACAACTCTTGCTTGATATGCAGAGACATGAGGGAATGGGACAGGATTAATGATTTTTCCTGCACATTCAATAATCAAGACAATTAAGAAGCATGTAGAAGCATACAGTTCCTGATGTTCCAAGACAAATGGCAAGGAAAATCTTATTTACAAGCATGCGAGATGAAGCAATAGACTTCTGATTCTCAATTTCCTATGAGCAGCTGTAAGGAATGTAATTGCTACCTCACAACTTGACGTGCCCCCTTCTCAGGTACCTATACAAAATACCCAGCTGCTGAACAGAAGAAACTTGAATACTGAACACGTAACAGATTTTAATACAAAATTCCCAACGGAAGTACACAAGGCTTTGAGGCAATCCATAAAGCCACACAGGTCTTTATATAAAGTTAATGGTTTGCTAGCCAAGTGCCAAGGTTCACAAAACGGGTAATTTTTCTTTCTTTTTTAAAATCAGGTTTGAACTTTGTGCATTTTTCCTAACGACACTTCACTAAAATCTCAGCAGCAACTAGATGGGCAGAGGATATTTTACTTATAGGTCTTCTCAAACACCTCATTAATAAGAGAGCACAGGAAAGCCTCAACCCTTCAGTTACATACTTCAGTTTGCCACTGCTGGGTCAGGCAGCACGACAGCAGTCTGAGCATACTTGGATGACTAACACTGAAACGGGTTGAAAACAGCAGCAATCATGACAGAGACAATAAAGAACCCCAGCAATCGCACACAGCTCCAAGGAAAGAAAAAAAATCACTAAAAATCGCTTTTGAAAAACGCAGAGGAAACACAGTTATGATGCCCAAACATACTTTCTTAAAGGCCACTTTTCATTTAAGGGATTATGTATGATATTGACAACATACGTATAAATAAAGTAGACGGCATAAGCAAATATTAGCATGAGATCTCGGGCACCTTAAAGAATGAAACTTTAAGGCAAACAAGGTTACAAAGTATTGTAGTAGAACGACTAATTTGTCAAAGGAATGTGCGTAGTGTTAAAAAATAGCGATAATTTAAAAAACTGTCTTGTGAAATGAAAGACACAACAGAATATTGAGCTAAAAGAACATAATCTTTTGGAGATCTTAATATACACCACTGTCTTTACTACAGCGCTTCAAACAGAAAATTCCTCTGAAGCTTATAATTCATGAAGAGACCAAGGCAGAGAAATGTTGGGCTAAGAGGGCAGAAATACACTGGGTGTTCCACAGGGATGCACGGAGGGGTGCTTTAGGATGGCTCTCCCTCTCTCCTGGTGCTCGTATGAAGGACACTCAAGGAACACATACAAGGTAGTTGCTTTCCCCAGGAGAGTTCACCTTAGGTCTCCCATCAAGATAAACAGCAAGGAACATAAAAAGGGTGATTAAGGAGTGTTTCCTGCAATGTGCAAAAAACTGCGTGCAGACTGGAGGGGGGAGCAAAGCAAGGAGGTAAGCATGAGCACTGGTGGGCTCGTGTGCCTCTCCTCGGTTGCACTGGAGAACAATTGAAGCTGGAAAAGGAGTGCACAGGTTAGGGCAAAGCTGGTCACAAAGACAAGCTTGAGACCAGGGGTACGGTATAAAGGGTTCTCAAAAGGTGGCAAGTGATGTCTGAGGGAAAGACTAAATGTTTAAAAGAGAGAGTAAACAGCACAAAGAAATGGTCTTCATAAAGGGTCCACAGAAGCTGCTAGAGCAGAAGCCCATGGGCTTGAGAGTGCAGCGTACGAGGTGCGTGGGAGGGAAAGAGCAGGAAATTTGCAGGAGGAAGGTGCAGGGCACAGCCTGGAGGACGGGAGGGGAGGACAGGTGAACCAGCTGAGGAAAGGTTCAGGGCAGGTTGAGGCACAGCACACTGGCAGCGCGCTGCAGGGGCTCAGCAGAGGAAGGGCCGGGGCAGCGGTGGCGGCGGGGGGGAGCCGGCCCGAGCGCGGGGCAGCGCGGCGGGCAGGGGCACGGCCAAGGGCCGCTACCTGGGCGTCTTGGCGGCGGCGCTCTCGCGGCGGTCCAGCACTCCGGGCACGCAGTTGGTGAGCTCGGTCCAGTCGGCGTGCAGCCCGCAGCTCCAGCCCGTGGAGAAGCGCGAGAAGAGCCAGGTCTCCCGGCGGTTGGGCCGGTAGCAGGTGCACTTCTTCTGCCCGGGCCGGCAGTCGCAGGGCACCTCCAGCCGCACGTTCTGCACCAGGTGGCGGCCGAAGGTGGTGCCGCCGGTCTTCTGGATGTGCAGAAAGACGATCACGTCCTCGCCCTTCATGTCGAACGCGAGCTCCCGCTCCAGCTCCCGCACGGGGAAGTAATACTTCTTCACGTAGTGCGGGTCCGGCGTGGGAAAGAGGTCCAGCTCCTCCGAGTAGGAGCGGCCGCTGGGGGAACCCAGGCTCAGCCCCGGCCCCACGTACTGGTACAGGATAAGCATGAAGCACACCGAGACGGCCACGATCAGCAAGAACTTGCTGGTCCTCTCAACCATGGTCCTTCCCGCACGCTTCATGTGTCACCATCTCCCGGGGCTGCCAGCGCTGGGCAGACTGCGGCGGTGCCGGGGGGTGGGCGGCAGAGCTTCGGCGTCTGTGCCAGCCGCCTCCCCCCGCTGCTCCCCGGAGCAGAGCCTCCCCCGGGGGCGGCGGGCCGCTCCCTGGGTCGCCTCGNCGCCCGAGCCCCGCTCCGCTCCCGGCACCGCGCTCCGGCAGCGCGCCGCGGGCCCCCGCCGGAATCACCGGCACTGCGGACCTAGGTGGGCTGCGAGGCGGCTGCGGCTCCCCGAACCAGTCGGCTCTTAGCGCTTCCAGGGGCAGCCTTTATGTGCCGCCTTAAAATTAATCGCGAAAAGCGGAGCTCGGCACTCCTCGGGGGGCTAGATTTCTGCTCCCTCTGTGAGGCAACAATATTAGTAACGAGAATATTTGCATGGGAATAGGAGCGGGTCTTCCCGCATGTGTCTGCTCCCGCTGCGGCCGCCACATGGGCCACCGCAAGCCTCCAGTTGCAATGTCGCAACTGGATGCAAGAGGAAAATGCTCCGGCCACACGGAGGGTGATGATGGCTGTGAGCAGGAAGAAGCCTGGGCACACAATCGGCCACAGAACGTGTAAATATTAATAATAGGTGAAGCTGAGGCAAAAATCGGCAGAGGTGTTATTTATAGCGAACTTTCCCAGCGAAATGCTTTGTGCTGCTCAGTCAGGCGGGCTCCATCCAGCAGCGGGGCTGCTGCTGGGTCTGTTTGCAATCTAAGCCTCCCAAAAGAAGCAGAGCGTTGGGAACGCCAGGAAGTGCCCGGCACGGAGCCGGCTTACAGCGATCTCCTCTGTAGGGCAGCACTTAGCAGGGGGAGATGTTGCTGCGAGCATCGGCGCTATCCGGACCCGCAGAGCCCGGCCGGTGTGCTCGGAGCCAGGCATCCCCTTACCGGAGCGGTACAGGGCAGGCAGGTCCCGCGGCTCGTCTGTCGGCCCGGGCCCGAAATGCAGGTGGGGGTCACTGCCACCAAGTATCCAGGGAACCCCTGGAAAGCACCATTTGGTGCCTCTCTTCTCTGACTGTAAACGGAGGAGGAAACGTGGCCCCATGTCAAAGAGTGAGGCTAAATGTAGTGGCAGTCATGCTGCCACCTCATCGAGACGCGAGTTATTGTCTATGCAGAATAAACGATATGGGCAATTGTTAATTTCTAGCCAAAAAAAGTCTAACTGAAATGCCCTACTCTCCTGTCATTACTGCTGTTGGAGAAGGTTTCCTTAAATTCCTGGTGCTTTTTAAAATAGAAGTTACAACTAGATTTTAGCGCTCCAGGACTGAACTGTTTCACCAGGTTACATTTTTTAAGCCAAGTTATGCCTTATGCAAATGTAAAGGAATTCATGCCGATGGGTCATTGTTAAACACTCGCTCAAATTTATAAAGGCCAAGGAGGAAATGAGATCCTGGATTTTCATTTGAACACCCTGACAGATAAATCTGCTACATTTTGAGATGGCTGCATTACTCCCAAGTTATGGAGCCCCAGTGAGTTATGCAGTTCTTCCCAAACAAGTAACAATAAAATGTTTATAGCACCCAAAAGCATCATATGTTGTGTTCAAACCATTTATTCTGTTTGATATTTTCCTCTTAAAAGTCTACTTCTGGTTCTCCTCATGTACGTTAGTTATTCCAGAAACAATGATGTCATTCTTATGCACAGAGTTCAGCTACACTGAGAAGCATAGCATAAACCCAATTTACAGGTTTGGAGTTTATATTACTATTTGGAAAATATGGGCATATACATGAGGTTTACATACATGGTTGCACTATACATTGCAGCATAAAAAACCACAGAGCAGATTTTTTGATTGCAACGTGTGTGCCTACAGTTCTAAACATATAAGTATTTAGAAATGCCAGAACTGTGGAGAAATCAGCCATTAAATTATTTCCAGTTACATGAGCAATTGGTAATGAATTGTTTTAAACTCTAAGGTATAAAATATTTTGCTCTTTACATTAGTTATACAGATGGAGATATTTCGTTA
This sequence comes from Dicrurus megarhynchus, assembly GCA_013399195.1. Taxonomy (NCBI): domain Eukaryota; kingdom Metazoa; phylum Chordata; class Aves; order Passeriformes; family Dicruridae; genus Dicrurus; species Dicrurus megarhynchus. Next base: position 274,854 of record VXAD01001145.1, read on the forward strand.
CAGATTTATATTTGTGGTAAATAAAGTGCCTGTTAGTTTGTGAAAGAACATACTAAAATTCAATCCATGTAAGATAAACAGACCACAAAGGAAAACACAGAGTTATGGCTGAAAGTGTGCTGTTTTCTTTACTGCAGCACCTTCATCTAAAAGTGGGGTTTGGGGAACATGCTGGAAGTGTAGGGAAGGCCTATACCCTTCTGATTTACACAATTACCTGCCATCCTGCCTTGGAGACACTGCACTGGTTCAGGGGCCAGTGCTTTGATTTTTATGAAATGCTTTGGAATCCTTCCCTGATAATTCTATATGCTGCGCTGAAATGCTGGTATTTTAAAGGTTCTTACAGATGTGACTCACCTAAAATGATCACTTGAGCAAATACTTAAATCAATCTCTATTTATGCTCAAAATTCCGCTGAAGACAATGATACAGTAGTTCTTCACTGCGTGGGGAGTTAAACATCAAGTACTACATCAGTGCTGGTTTAGACCAGCATGTTTCTTGGGCAAGAGAAGATCCAAGTAGAGTTAAAATAACAAGATCTACACTTTCCCTAGCTTCTGCATTGGAAACAACAATGTAAAGAAGTGAGAAATCTGCCAAATGCAAGTTGTTACTGCTACCTCCTGTTACATACTGTAACTGCCTGTTTATTCTGTGAGTTTCCCTCCACCATGTGTTTAGCCATTATCCATCTTTCCAAGCTGAATCTTCCACTCTCAGGCCAGACCTCCCTAGGCTTTCCTACGTCTTATCTGGAATTCACCACCCTAGGTCTGACTGGCTCCAGAAGCAAAGCTCTATTTCCTGTGAAGCAGTGAGACTGTCAATCTGCAATCATCGAGATGCCGAAAATCTAAATATTTATGTAAAAAACATTTTAGAGCGGGGGAAAAAAAAGTTGTGTTTTTATCTCTAACTGTGGACTAGAGGAGCTGCATTTCAGATTTTCTCTCCACATTCTCCTAGGCAAATGCAAACAAAGGTCCCCCCTATGCCCCACTGAAAAAGTTCTTTGACTTTTTAGTGTCTATCTAATCCTTTGCATCCTTCCACTCCAGATGTGTCAGACTGGGCAGAACCCTCTTACACAAGCAAACTGAAAGATTATGTTTGGCACTTTTGTAGGAATCCAGTTGATCTAGGAGGATAGGCTGCGTTGATTTTCAGTGATTTTCACATGACTAAGTTCCTTCAGGCACATTTGAAAGGCCTATGGTTTTTGTACACTCCCTAACACTAACCTGTGTTTGTGAAGGAACTAACTTTGAATTCTCACTACAAAATAATTCTAGGCTAGCCTTATACTAGCTAAGTTACCTAAGCTTGGTCTACACTCAGCCACTTTCCTGGCTTTCCTAGCTAGGTAAGCCAGCACTCGTGATTTATTCATGGTAAGACCTTGCTAGGAGTCAGGTACAAGGATTAGAGATCTTCATAGAGATAACAAGAAATAGACACAAATTTTGCAAATGCAGTAGTAAAGTATTTTATCATTGCTTGCTGCTGGCTATGGGATGCCTAAATATTTATGTTAAATCTACTAAAATATTCTAATCTAATCTAATCTAATAAAAAAATTAATAAAATATTAACATGTGAGTTAACACTGAGGTGAGGACAAACTCGGGTATCGTGAGAGTACAGCTTATTACAGGAAACCTCCCATGAGAAAACAACAGTAAGAAACGTGTAAACCACACACCACCTCTGCCACCAAAACCTCATGAAATACTTATCTCAAAGCTTAATAAATAAATAGTAGCTTTATTAGGCAAGGGAAGTCTAAAGGCTTCTTGACTCAGAAGATACAATAGTTTGCTGCGAACTAGTATAACTTAGTTAACCAAAACATTACAAAAAATCCTCTTTAAACACTTGCAAACCCTAAGAAATACCTCAAGAAATTTTTTTAACCTTAAATAAAGGTCTACTACTTTTTAAGAAAAAATGCGTGTACCTACTTTGTTTGTGGAGGATAAACTCCCTGTTACCCCAAACAGGTTGAAACCAACCACTTGTTATCCCAATTTAGCTGTTTGGGTTTATAACCCAGCTCCTTTAGGGAGAGTGGGCACGTGATTCTCATTTGCTTTGCTGACATGAGTGTGTGTGTGTACACAATATACTGAGTGAATAGTGAGGAGTCACGAATCGCAGACTGTAGCCCTTGGCCTGTAATATCAACATTGAGACCTGCAGCAAAGTGTAGAACTCTTGTTTTTCTAATATAAACTGGTTTTGCTTGTCCACTGCTGTTGCAGCATCAGTGGCCAGCCACGCACATTTGCACAGTGGCAGCACTCACACATCATTTTCCTATGATACTCGTACTCCTAGTTGGAAACCTGTAGCAGTTTGCAGACTCTGTAAATACTCTGTGGCTCCACTCCTAATGCTGTAGGTTAGTCACCACCCCACAGAGCTCTCATAGCCAGAGAGGTGATCACTGATCCCTGGGTACAGCATGGTTCCACTTAATTCAAGGAAGCAGGCACTGAATTATGCCAAAATCTCTTGGACTCAGCAAACCTGGTTCTGATTTCAGGCTCTTGCACTGCTTTTGGGGATCGCTGGAAGGATCTGCTGTTTGAAAGGTACCAAAGACAGTCTTAGAAACCATGGAAGAAACCAAAACAGTGAAGGCACTTACAGGTGTCCTAAACAAAGGAAAGCGTAACTTCAGCAGCTACAGAGATCAAATCTATGTTTTCAAACTACCTTCACAGACTGTGTATTTATGGTATAATCCTGCTCCCTCCTCTCACATGGATGCTGGGGATCTATACACCTGTGGCTTAGCAGGATGTCAGCTTATGACTGGTGAGACAGAGCTAGTTACTTAATAATTGTATTTTCTCTCTTGCAAAGGGAAGATGATTGAAACAGACCCACTGTAAAAGCCTCCATAAGCAGATCAGTGCTCTGAGACCTCATGTGATAAGCAACAGTGGAACTTCTCAAAGCCACAAATACGTGCTGCATGTAGTGACTGCAGATGCCAGACTTGAATGTGTGACGTTGGAAAGACCTTAACTGATCTCTCAGATGTACAAATGCCTACAAGTTTAAGCAGGAAGCTGGGACTGCAGCTGAAGCACATATAATTTCTAAGGTATTAATCCGTGTGAGGAAGGAGTTTGTGGGTCCACAGAGAAGGCACAAGGTGCCAGCTGTTCCCCATTCAAACTCTTTTTTTTCCCTACTTGTACTACAACAGCTGCAAGATGATGCTTGATGGAAAGGACAGGCCTATTTGGCGGTGGCATATTATTAGCATTATTCCCCATTCCTTCATGGGTATTAAATAAATGCGAAGGGAGCTTGGCTTCTACAAGATTTCACTTCCCCCGACTCTCTCATGCAGCAGCTGTCCACTGGGACATGCCTGTTAGCGGGGAACAAGTGTAACCCTTTCAGACTTGCTCTGTAAAACCCCTCAGAACACAAATCCTTGGCTTCTGCTGGGGCCATCAGCGTGATGTGTTTAGAAACACCAAGATGCTCTCACTGTGGAAGGCAGGCCCTGCAGCCAGCAAAGCTGTTGGCTCTCTCCACACGTGCAACATGGATATCTGCACTCAGAAAATGGTGCTGGAATAGCTTCTGTACAACAGCTTGGTAACTCGCTGCAGTGACTTGAAGCTTAAGACTGGCTTATGGCCAAGCTAGCTGTCACGGGTTTTTTGTATCATACATATTAATCTAAACATTATTGGAAATACAATTGTTTTATCTTTATGCTCTTCAGTAAATGCTACAATGCACGAGGAAGATCCTTGTCTCTTTGCCATTGGGACTTACATAAACATGTAGATGTCCTGTTAGCACGTGCACTAATTTTTAATGTTTTATACTATTATTTCCTTGATCTTTGTAAAAAAAAACCTTTTGTAAAAAAACCCATTTTGGAATTGCATTCTAAAGCATATGTACTGAGCGGATTTTGACTTGACATCTCTGTGTGATTCTCCAGGAAAAAAATATCTCATTAGAACCTGCATTCATCCTTCTCTGCTGATGTTTTAACATAAATAGTGAACAGACAAAGCAGGGATGCTAAATTTCATGAGAATGGAGTTACATGCAAAAAAGTGACTAATCACTTTCCCATTTAATCCTCAAATTAAGAAGTTATGTAATAAAGTGAATAAGCTGAAGGCTATAAAATAAACTGGCTATATAGCAATTATGCTTAGAGATGCTGGAAATGTGCACGATTCAGTTCTTAGAAGGCTTTTAGACAGAAGTCAACCACCTGAAAAGTGCAGGGAATTTGAAGTGCACTGTTTAATGTATTTTTTTAAAAAGAAATTGACTGGCAAAGCCAAGCTGTGAATAATCACAGCCTCTGCCTTTTGTTCACAGCATCAGCTCTTTCAATTATGTTGCTTCTACAAGCAATGTAGCAGAGGAGCTGTAGAGTTGACCAATGAAAGTTTGAATACTTTCTCACCAAATAAAAGCCATCGGTTTAAAAATCCCTTAGTGTGAAAAAATTTGCAAAAATACTGCCCCCTTCTCTCTTCCCCCCTTCATTTTTGCAATACTTGAAGCACTGTAAAATTATTTCAGTGGCAAAGCAAGAGGAAGAAGTTCACATTCCAGCTGCCTCTGTGTAGCAGGAGCTGCCAGAACCAAGAGGTGGAGAATTTCCCTGCCCTGCTGCCCACCCACCAGGCCCTGTACTCTGCCATGGATCTGGGCACTCACAGACCTGTTGATGCTGTGAACAGAAGGGATTTTCCACAGTTGGTTTTATCACAGGGATTGTGATTATCAGCATCCTATCAAAACAGTCCTTATAAACGATACCAAATCCACACTTGGGAGCACAAGGAAAAGGAATTTCATGGAGATTGCAGGACTAAAACGAACTCCGCTACATTTATAGGTAAGGGGAAGTTACTGCAAAAGGAGCTCTTGAGTGCTGAACATTTTTAGGCCACAGCAACAAGAAAATTGGTAGAAAAGGCTGAAATGCCACCAGGCAAACACGGTTTTGATGACAATGAAAGCAGTGGGGCCTGTGCAGAGCATTCGGGCTGTAGTGTGAGGCTGCTTGCCCAGACTGAATTCCATGTTCTTTTCTGCGCTGTTCTGTCCTCGGTGGCACTTCAGTCCCTGTTTGAACCTTGCCACAGGGTGACTTGGCAGAGAGATAAGAGCAGTGATCTCTCCAGACAGTACCTAGTGGCGACTTAAAATTGCACCAGATGAAGGAGTGACCAGCTTCAGAGGGGATCATCAGTTAAGCCTGATAGGGGCGCACAGGGGAAATAACTGTAGACCCAGCAGTTTCTGCTGTGAGAGCTTATGTATTTTAAGCTTGATCTACTTAAGGCATTACCCATAGTATATGAATCTCTTAATTCTTTTTCTTGATTTCTACACTGAGCATCAGTGGTAGCTGGTGGCGCAGACTCATCTGCCTCTTCAATTTTGATATAAATTGGCTTAATATGTACAGATGAAGTACACTGGTATTACAGTCAGTTGGGATTAAGGACTCATAAGAACAATAAGAGGAAAAAGCAAATAAATGTGAGCCTACTAGTCCATACATAGCAGAAATGGAGAATTAAACTTGAAAAAAATCCATTAAAATGTATTATTTAATTTTAGTGTAAACATAGAAGTCCCAACTACACTATCACCAAGTCTCACAAGCCAGGTAAGGATAAAACTCTGTGGTTAAAAAAAACCCAGAGTTACACTGAACTTGTGCTGATTTTTTCCTAGATTTCAACTCCTAGACACTGACAATTTCAGTTAACTGATTCCTCCCTCCGTCACTGCAGTTCATCCAGCTCGTACTTCCATTTATGTCTGCTGCAATAAAAAAACCTCTGCCTTGTTCTCCTCTGTCAGGAGGAAGAGAGGTTATGGTCAACAACTATTCACAGCCAGAATTACAAGAGAGGATTCCACATCATTCCCCAAGAGAATGCAGTGTTACCTTCTTTATTGTACCACATTCTAACCACTGGATGATGCTGAGTGGAAACAGGAGGAATTCCAAGAATTCTTTATCACTGGTAATAAAGTAGGACCTAAGCAAGACCAGCCAGCCCTGACAGTTTTTGCATGTTCTAAAGAAAAACACAGAACACATACACGCTGCTGTAGGAAGCCCAGCAACTTATTTCCCTTAAAATATGTATCATAGAAAAGGAAAGAAACTGAATGTATAGACAGCAACTTTCCATTGATTTCAGAAGTTTTAATCTCTCCCTCTGATGTTAAAACACTTGAAGTTTAATATCACTTCCTTTAATTTTATCTCTCATTTTTTTCCTCCAGGTGGGCAAAGTTTTGTTTATCAGCAATTATCTACGTTACTTACACTGCAGAGAGGACAGAAATATAACAGAGGGCACCTTGCTGAGGCTTTGTCACAGACAGAAATGGGTCTGTACCAATGATACAGAATTCCACACGCTGCTGGAATACAAAATCCTTGTCTCTGCCTTTTCCTCAGGTGGAGCTGATGTGCCTGTACTGTGCCCTGTGATGAAATCTGGCTCTAATGTTGACATCCCTTTGTAATTTCTTCTTGCTTGGAAAACTGTTAGAGGAATAGTCTTAGTTAAAAATGGAAAAGGCTAAATTTATGGGCACGTGGGACATTATTTATGAGAATAATGATTTCTAGAACAAACTTAAGGAAAAGCTGCACTGTACAAGAAATGGAAGAAGAATTTCTCTTTCCAGCCAGAATATTAAAAAAAATCCACATATCTGTTGTGTTGGTAACCTCTTGAAAAACAGCTTTTGAGAACACCACGATAAGAATCTCTGAACAGAAACAGACTGTTTAATACTATTTTTACAATGGAAATAACTTGGAAAAAAATGAGTTCACACAGGCTGGATATTGTTTAAAATAAAGCTATTATTCTTTCTAGTTTGTGCTTCACAGTATAGTGAAATGAATCATAATAGTTCTCAGGGTGGACACTGTTCTATAATAAAAATTATTTATTTTGGAATAAGTTTGTTTTAAATGTAGTGTAGGTTCTTTTAGTACAAGACACACACAGAGCTGATTTTTTAGAGCAGTGTCCATACAGAGAGCTACTCTGGAATTCTTACTGTGGTCACTGGGGCTTTGTATCAATGTTAAACTATTGCATCATTTCAGAACAGATGTTAGGTAGATACTTGCATTATTAAACAACAGGAAAATTAGGGCTGTGGAAAAGCAAAAGCCAAGCTGAGTAATTGTAATGCATTGGAGAATTTTCATTCAGAGCTTCCTCTGCTCCTGCTGCTAGGTTAAGAGGGAGCATTTTCTTAAGAGAAGAAGGTATAGGAAGGAAGGTGTTTAAACTTTATCTGTGATAGAGAAATGGAGACTGGAAAAATGTATGTTCTATTGAAACCAAAGCTATAACAAGGCCCTACAAGTCCATGGCATCCCTTGCAGGAACACACAAATCTTGCTGGTAACTACAGCATCCCTTGCTTCTACCTGTGAAAAGGATCTGAATGTCCCAAGTAAAGCAGAAACCAAAAGAAGTTACGAGTACTTCATTATTGTTCTTCAGATAATCCAGCCAAATATACTAGAAAAAATTCCACAGCATTCCTGGAGATAGATCCTGGAGAAGGTTTTGTGTTGATTTTGCAGAAACTCAAGTAAAATGCAGTTAGCACTTTACTCTTCATAGCTTCAAGGAGCAAACAACTGCCTGCTGATAAGGTCACGCCTCTGTATAGCATTTGTTGCCACTGGACCGGCAAGAATTCCTTTAAATAACTTCAAGAGAGTTAACAATTCTACATGCAAAATTGTAGAAACAATACGACAAATGAGTATGTATCAGCAGACTGTGTTTGTTTGGATATTCTGATCTGCAGAGAAGGAAAATTTTTGTTCTCACTGCTTTTTGTGGTTGTTGTTAACACAGCAGCTGTAAGCCCTGGACTGCCAGTGCCTGATGGCTTTGCCAATATGACCTCTGACAAAGATGCTCAGCTCTAGAAAAAGTAGCTACAAGTGCACGTATTCCAGCAGCAGAGCAGCACCAGTAAGAGAAAATCAGCAAAATGGGTGTGGTTTCTTTGCTAAGCATATTGGTTATACCACAAGAATGCCACCTTTACTAGCATTCATGCAGGCACAGTGGGAGCCTGACAGTGTGAGTGTCTCTGGCTTGAGCTCAGAGCAGATTTTATTGCAATTGCACTGCAAACAGCTGCGGAAGGGCAGCTCTGAGCAGCAGTCAGAGGGCAGCTTGTGTGCACACTGACCAGCAATGCTCTACGGCAGTAGCCACAGCAGGAAGATGTGCAGTTCTCTGGTGCCCTTGCACTGCTGAACTGCATCATGCTGTGGAGGGGAAGGTCAAAATGGGAAAAGTAAAACACTCTTTCATTATCTCCCTGCTTAGGTTCCTCAAGATTACTTTCTACAAATGACTATCATTTTGGGAAAGGGTCTGGTGCAAGAACCACACATACCTGAGTGGGAGGAATAGCTGTTATGGTTTCCATACACAGCTGGCTCACTGCTCCCTGAGATTTTAAAGGGTATGAGCTGAACTGTAATAACTTACAGAATGGTAAACTGGCATTGATTTTAGCTTTCCCTATTATGTCAGCTATAATTTACAATGATTTGGGAGCTCTTCAGATAACTGAGCCTTCCTGCACTGGAATGGAGCAGGCACCTCAGTAGAAAAGATAATGCAGGCAAGCTGAGAGTAGAAATTATCAGACTTTTCCCAGTGTAGGCCACCCCTAAGAATTATAGCCCCAAAACAAGCCTAGAAAGTGCAGTGATTTGTCTCTGGGAAAGAGAATTCAGAGACAACTTTTGCGGCATGTGGGAGAAAAGAAGTGGAAAGAAAAATGAGCACTGTCCTCCCACTTCAGATAATCTGGAGAGAAGAAGAAACAGGGTCTTGGTTCTGGGCATTAACCTCCATGAGAAGAAAAACTCGTGCTGTGCCACTTTATCTTCCCCAGACCAAGATGAGGGTATTGATGCTCTGCAACACATTTCCCTTTGCCCAGTACTGCTGAGGGAGATAGCTGCACATGAAACCATAAAAAAGATCTTGCTGTAGATTCACACTGCAGACAATTCTCAGCAGTAAACGACATTGTATGTTTTTTAAAAAAACTGCAGCTGGAGTCATGTGGACATAGGAACATTTTGAAGGTGTTGATAGAAGAGTGTGCAACCACTCTCTCTAAGATCTTTTGATCTCCCAGATCAAAAAGCCTGGGTTCCTGAGCACAGAGATCTATTGATCAGTGCCTTATGACTTTGGATAAAGAATGATAATCACAGTGACCGGGAAGTTTGAGAAAGTATTGTAGTCAGAAAAACATTTGAACTAAAGCCATATCACAGTGTGCTGCCACCTCCTGTGTGACTTCTTTGCACTGTGGTGGGTTTGATAATCACTGGACCTTGTGCTCTTAAATTAACTAACTTGGTAAATTTTATGAACTTCAGGCCATGAGTCATGAACTTTAACTGCAATATTTAGTCCAAACAACTGCTGAAGTCCCAGAATTTGTGCCATCTTGCCCAGCTTCTGCACAAAGCACAATCCTGTGCTCCCTGCACTGTGTGGATGGACAATGCAGACACATATACACGGATATGGCTTAGCTTTAGACACTTGAATAGCCAATCTTGACCCTATTCTATTCAAATTTACTTTGGTCTTCCTACAGAGACTATAATGGGAGAGAAGAAAGGAAAGGGTAAATAGTATTTATTATTTCCCTGCAAACAACTACCTCTAAACAGACAAATCTGTTACTGGAGTAAAAATATGGAAGACAATCCAATGCATTCAAATTTGAATTCATCCCATCTTTTGAGTTGACAATTAATGTAATTCACTAAAGATAGAGACAGTGGAGGAGTCTCAGGGATCTTTAGAAGAGAATTAACTCTGGTCAAAATAGAGTTTTATCTGTGCCAGAGCCTAAACTGAACACACGTGAAATTTAGATTCTAACAAGACAGATCAGTGTTCTATAAATTGCCCTGATCTTTACAGTATGTGAAGCTAAACCATTAGAGGCAAATGTTCTCTGATCTGGTGTTCTTGAAGACAAACTTATTTTTCCTGTGTCTGATTCAAGATGCAGAAAGCTTGTGTCCCCTTTCAGTTCTTAAGATTATCATACCAACCATCTTTTTTTTTCTCTAATAAAGGAAAATTAAACTATCCCAAATTAACAGATCAGTGTGAATACAGCCACACAAAAAAAAAAAAAAAAAAAAAAAAAAAAAGTTAAGCTGCTTCGCAATCATATAGTTTCAGCAAATCAGCAAATCTATTGACTTAGTTTTTATTATTCTTTCTTTATAAGTCATAATGTTTCACTCCTTGAAACCTCATCATCCTTGGGCCTTGTTCTGAATTCTTTTCAATTCTATCTCTTAAAACAACAGTTTTCTTTTGTTATCTGGAATTTTGTATCACAACTAATTTTTAACAGTGCATCCTGTTGATAATTAAGCTGATCTCATGAATCAGTTAATATCTGAATATTCTCAACATTTTCTCAGAGGTTCATATGATTGTGGACACTGGTCTGAGTCACTGAAGCAAGTTTTTATATGCTTGCTTTTAATGTTCTGCCTTGTGTTTCATTAAAGCTATAAGTCCTGTCACAGACCTCAGATAAAGATGTAATGCTGATACTACAAGTGCCAACTTAATTGTTTCAAAATATTATGTATTGTTGAGAAAGCTGAGCTCTTAACAAGCTGGTTTTGGGACTCATCACACTGGATTTCTGGGCCCTTAAACTTTCTTCAGTTGAAGAGATTGTGTCCCTAGCCTTTTCCATAAACTCTGTTGAGCATCCTGGGCACTGCTCTTTCTGTTACCCTCACTGAAGTAGGACCCTGCTGCCAAGAGGGTGCTCTGAAGTAGCTTCAAAACTCCATTCCCCGAGGCTGCAGCCCTGTGAGCACTTAGGGTTTTCTGTCAACCTCTTTGGGAACGTATGGCCACCAAAGCAAAAGGGCACTCAAGTTCTGAGGGCTCCAAAATACCACCACATTTAAATCTGTGCACCTACTTGTCACTCACTGCTTGCATTCATTTACACACAGCTTCCTCCTTCCTGCTCTTCAGTATTCCCACCTTTGAACAGTCAGGGTCCTACTGGCAAAGTGCATTGCATCTTTTTTCAATGGTGGAAACTCCTCCTTTTCACTATGCTACCGTATTTTTGGGGTTTTTACTAATCAAATCATATTTCTTTACCACAAACATGTAACTCTGACATCCCTTTCCTCTGCACAGATTTGCTGTATCTGTACCTGATTCCTTAAATTCCAGCTCTCTATGGTTACAGTGCCCAGACAACATTCCAGCCTTGCTTGGCTATTGTTAATTTACCAAACTCCCTCCTCTGTGTTGCAGTCCCTCCATCCTCACACCTGACTGCTGCAGTTCAGCCTCAGCCACCCCTTGCTCACTTGGAAAGGCAATCAGTTCCAGGCTGGCCTTTTAGCAGTGCTTTGATGAATGGAATATGACTTGAATTTCACACTTAATGCAATTTGGGAGGCAGCAGTTTGAGACACTAGAAAACTTGGCAATAAAATGCCAATTAGGTGTGACTTAACACAGACTATTAACACAGTGTTTGAAATACCCAATGTTCTCCTACTATTCCTTATTATTGAATTGTATCCATTTAATCCCATTATGCCCTCCTGATAAAGAGATTTCTCAGTCCTTTGCTTCCTTGTTCACTCCATGGTTCTCCATGGTGCTTTTTACAGACTCTTCTTGGCTCCACACTGCTGTGACCAGCTGCTCTGGTACCAAACCCAGCTCACTTAAAGCAAGCTCTGATATATCTGTAGTGTAACACAACAGCTGTGAGTAAAACTGAGGCATATCTTTTGCTGATAAATTTCCCAGGTGGATATTGTATAAAAGTTTAAACAAGCGTGGTGAAATACTAGGGCAGGCTGGTGATTGTGGACTCTCCATCCTTGGAGGTACAGAAAACTTGACTGGACTGACATTGAACAAGCAGCTCTAACTCTGAGGTTGGCCCTGCTTTGGGCAGGAGGCTGAACTGGATGGATGCCCAGAGGTTCCCTCCAGAATAAATGATATTATTCTATTGTTAAAATAACACAAACTCATCAGTTTTTTGTATATATATAATAATAATATATATTATTTATTTACTGATTTATTTGCCTATCTTTTAAAAATGTTTTCAAATAAAATAGACTAGAGTAGGAGAGATTTGGTGTCTCTGACTAGACATCCAGTGTAGGCATGCTGCTCTGGAGTTTCTATTTTGACTGTATCATAAACTTAGGTGTCTGAACAGAGATGCTGCCAACTGCTGCTGAGATACATCACCAACGTAAAACAGATAAAGAAATTACCTTTCCCACACATTAAACAGTTGTATTTTAGACTGCATCTTATCTCCAGCAGTTTAAAATTGTACCTGATGCTTTAACTGCCTGAAGTACACCTGGAACCAAGCCCCTTGACATGGCATATGGAAAAGGCCCTTCAGAAAATACAAGAAGCTGAAAGGCATGGCCATGATGGTTCTAAGTAGTAAGCAAAATAAAATCCGTGTTCTGCATTTTTAACTGCAGTGCACTGCACACAGATGGTACTTGGGATGGGCACTGGCACCATGGCCTTGTGGACTTTACAGAAAAAAAGCACAAAGCAAGTGGTAGTTGCACACTCTGACTGAGGAACCAAGGCACAGAGACGTGTGCCTTGCTGTTATCGGCCAGTTTTTGATTCCCTCCTATTTTCTCCAATGCCTTTTTCCTGTTTCCTTGTCCCAAAAGATGCTCCTGCTGAAAAATTAAAATGACAACACAGAACCCTTTTTTTATTTTGAGGTGCAAACCTCTCCTTCACACCTGGCACAGCCTCTGATATTAAATGTTGTTGCCATAAAGCAGGTGGCAACATTCTTCATTCATGGGAGTTTTGTTGATTTAATGGCAGTTTTAAAAGCATAGCATTTCCTTATGCTTAATCCATGGTTTCTTCCTCACCCCCAGCCCTGCCTCACAAGCTTATTTTTGTTTTCAATCAAGGGCTTTTTCACCCATATAAGCCAGAGCTCTGGAAGTGTTTTACATGGACAGAGGTACTTTATTGGGCTCCTGTCCCAAGCTGTCACTAGCCAGCATCTCTGTGTCACCTGGACCAGGTCACAGCACCATGCTTTGTTACACTGCATTTTAGTGCTCAGGATTGGGAGTTACGCTAATGAGTAACGGCAGACAATTTAAAAAACATTTTTTATACTGAAGGTTTGGTGGAAGACAAGAAAGGAGGCCAGTATGGCATTCTTGATAGTTTGCTATGATGCAGGAAAAATACAGTTTTCATCATGAAAATTTAATGAATCTTGAATAGGAGTGCTCTGGAGGTTTGGGAAGTGTCTTTCCTAATGCCTGGAAAAGTTACTTTTGACTTGTAACTGTATCTTTGCACAAAGCAAACAGCTCTGATAAACTCTGTTTATCAGAGTTCACACTGGATTGTGGTTTTGTAATTCTCTTTGGAAAAGAGTCTCTGCTCCTGTGCTAACTGCAGCTATCAAAGGCACTGCAATCTATCACAGCTCGTTTCTTAGTTGTGATTATTACATTTTTGAGCTTACTGGCTTAGGAAGAATAAGCCACTTGCCTGTCCTCTAAAATGACCACATTCTTGCTGGAGAAGGAAGGAAAACACAGAAATATATGAAGGTCACAACACCCAGGTGTCAGTGGATAGCAGATAAGGCTCTTGATGATTTCTTCCTACTTGATCATGCACAAACCACTCTCAACTCTCTGTGTTCATTTTCCTCGAGCGCCATCCTCGCAGAAAAAGACAGAGATTGAGGAGGAGAAAAGCAGCAGAACAGCACAAGCTGGAGCCCGGGGACAGAAAAAGGTCTGAGAGACTGGAAACTGGACAACAACAGGTCTGAGGGGATGAAGGAGAAGTTGCTGCAGCTTACGAGGCTCTGCTCACTAAAGCAGAGCAGCAGTTCCACAGTCTGCAACAACACATGGCTTTTTCTGAAATCGTCATTTCTTTTATGAAAGCAAAAATTTCTAAAGGTAAGACAAAACCCCTTCCCTTCCCAGACTGCCTGGCTATGTAAAGAATGCTACCCTAAAGCACTAGCTTGAGTGATAAATGCTCTAACGGTGCTCGTTGATTCTGTCAGTGCACAGATGATGAAATCTGAGGGAGGGAGAGGACAGGGGCTTACTTGTCAAAAAATTGAGGCTTAAAAATACCAGAAATAAATGTACTTGTCTAGTCCCAATTTGGCCCCTTTTTTGCTGTGAAGGATACAATATTGAATTACATCATTGCACGTGTATTTTTTACTTTAAGAGGGAACAAACCTAGCCCCAAGGGCCTTAGAATAAAAATGAAATGAAATCATGCAGTGGCTGAGCAGGTTCATGCAGTTGTTTACAACTGTCAGCCTCCCAGATATCTTCCATTTGTTTCTGGACTTCATGGCCAAGGTCTGGATTAGGAGTGTTCAGAGGATCAATACGAGCATCAATAATGTCAACCATCTGTTACCACGTGAATCTGACCCATAAGAGTTGCTTTCTTATTGTGAGAACTTTGGAGAATGCTTTTTAAAGGCCTTTGCTTCCTTCTGAGTGAGACCTCAGCTCCACAGCTACCTCAGAAGGTGAGAACAGATATGCTTCAGCAAGTACTGGATAAAAGCCACGGGGAAAAACTCTCCTTAATATTACCACAGAGTATGAATCAGCTGCTTGGCTGTATGCAAGACATGAACCCAAACTGGGAACCCAGATGTAATGTTCTGCCTTTGGGACAGGCAGAGGTCAGTGATGTCACTAAATCTGGGGTCCCTCCCTCACCTCACACTTTTAATACTACAGAAAAATGTTTCCAACAGGTTTTAAACACTAAGAGAATAAAAGATGACACTAGAGTGTCAAATTCCTCTAAGGCTATGAGTACAGAGAGTCATATTTTATTTCCCTGAATGCTTTTGATAATAAAGAATTAGTATCCAATCGTCAACAAAATAAGATGAAAGTTTGTTCAACCCACAAACCAAAAGACCCCATGGTATTAGTTGTAAATGTGCACCACATAAGTTTTACTTCCCCTTGGTGTAGGTTTGCAAGTTGAGCAATTACAAATATTGCACTACTGATCAAAAATGCCTGAAATAATACAGATTCTGGGCCCACAGATATAACACAGAAATTTGTTAAATCAGAAATCCAATTGAAGAATACACATTTTTGCACCTGGAGCTCATCAATTCTGGGACTTTAGACAGACTTATACTAGGAAAACTTTGGAGAATTTGGATATTTTAATACACCACGAATCTCAAAGAAATACAAATCATATATCAGATATATATACATATATCAATACTGTGAATATTAGTATTTTGGTTTAAGACATATTATTAAAGATAATGATAAATATGATTAAAAACAAAATATTAACGAAGATTTCTAAGAGCTTTTCTTCAGATGACCACATTTATGAAAAAGTAAACTGTCTGGAAAATACTCACACTATCTCTGAAGCAATCAATAAATAAATGTAATAAAGAAAAGAAGAGCATACTGTAATTCTGAGTACAGCAAAGACATTGGAATTCTGAAACTTGGTTACATTTTTGCCATGAGCAGCTAATTTAACCCATCTCTCACTTCTTGGTTTTCCTATTAGTAAAATAGGAATTGCTTACTTCAAAAACATATTGCACGCATTATGAAGAAGAAATGTTATCAAAATTATTGAGGTAGGTAAGGTCCTGTCAGTGCATAGTAAACCATCCTCACAGCGAGGGGTGCTGTGACAACCTGGCAATTGTGAAACTGAAGATTCAGCATTGTTAACATAGTGAGATTAGAAAGGTCATAACACTGCAAGCTGGCATTATTTTCATATTTGGCATCAGGGAGGATTGCCTCCATAGCACACCTGCCTAGCTCAATATTGATTTGGCTTCTCTGACTACAAATGGAATGTAAACTGATTAGAAAACAATTAGGAGTAAATCTATATGAACAGGTTTTTTTTTTCTCTCTTCTTTCTTCTTGGCCAGTTAGCTTGATGTGACATGCAGGAATTTGACTTTTACTTTGCCACTGACTGGCTAAAGGCAGGCAACAAGACAATAAGTTATCATTGCTGATTCAACTATGAACTGCGAAAATAAAAGGCTTTATTCATTCTGTTCCTCAAGGATGAAACCCTCTGCCATCTTTAGCGGCCTTCCAAAGGAATAAGAAAAACCCAGGTATGGCTTCTTAAGAAAATACTCCCTTATTACCTCTGACCTTTGTACAATCCTGTTGAAGCTGTGCTGATAATACAGTCTCTTGTTGGTCCCTTCAGCTGCTCACTTAAATACTAATGTCACAGCCTAAAGGAAAAGTTGCCATGGATTCACAGTAACTGCCTGACCTGAAAAAGAGTCCAATAATGGTGAAGGCTAAAAGAAGTTTTGCTTTTAAATTTGTCACCAGGAACTAATGGTTAGTGCTATTCCACTCACAGTTTGCATGTACTCCTATGCCACACGGAAATTTCCCTGGACAAATAACAACTTTTTTTGGTGTGTGAGCAGCAAAACTAACAAAGTCTGTGTCTGTACAGATTTGTACACTGTGTTCCTGAATTCACCCCCTGCTCTGCAGAACTCCCATGTTTTTACCACACTCCCAATGCTCACTGCCTCCCCCACATCCTGTATGTGCAGTTATACAACACTCAAACTATTCCAGGGGTGACTCATCATCTCTAGCTGCTATATATATCGGAATAGATAAGAATATGTGTGCGTGTATCTATATATAACTGTATAGATCAGAATATTTAGTACCCTATTTAAGAATCTGCATATGTCGGGACAGTAAAATTCAGCCCACCCCGCTTTCTCAAGGAAGTTGGTAGCTTGTTTCCTTCCTATGTACACCTGAAGATTTTTCACAGAAAGCGTGGGAACTTCATGCCTTTGGAAATATTGCTCATTTCTAACAGGACAGCAGCAGAGGCAAAAAGAAACAGCCCACTGTTAAAACCCTGCTTGAGATACTTAGGTAACATAGGTGGTTTATTCTGAGGTATGTCTCAAAACAGACACAAATCTGGATAAACTCGTCTGGTACAAGATGATGTTGCAGCTGCTACTTAGCACTAGGCCATAGATGCTCTGTGCCATTACCTGGATGTTTGGCACTGATATTTCCTTTACTTGAAGAACCCCTAAGTTACAGTGCTGCAGCTTGGATGAGGAGAAGCAACTGGAGAGTCCTTAGGCTGCTACATGAAGGAGCTAATGGCAACTAGCTCACAATCCTTTCCCTTCCTTTGCTATAATGTCCGTGTTGTTTCATTAGGGGTATCTTGCAATTAGAGCTTGATGGTTCTCCTAATATCAAGGACCAAAAGACAACTTCCAAGGGCCTGTAAGATGGGTAATTCTGTCTTTCTTGTTCAGAAGAATTGAAAAAAAAAATTAAAAAATATTTGGCATGCTAGGAGAGGTCTTCACTAGACACAAGAATCTAAAGGTTTTAGAGTCCACTGCTTTGTGCCTTGATTATGGGAAAAAAAACACCATCTTATATCTTATTTAGATTTAAAGTCTAAATAACTGTTGCATCAACTCTCTGCTTGTCATGAATCAGCTTTTTAACCCGTATTTTCTCCCTAAGTTAAGAACAGCTTTCAGATGTTATGAAAAGCTGGCAGTTTCTGCATAGCTAACCCTTCAAACTGGTACCTCAGAAAGGTGGACAACGAGCCAGGCTGTGGCCTCCACATGTCACAACATTCTCCTATGCTGTGAAGGGAGAGGGCTCTCAAGTTTCACATTGGACAATGGAAGTAGTTTAAGATTTAAAGTACTTAAAAATTACTATTTTTGTTACGTACCACTAATATTTATGCTGTCACGAAAGAAATTTCTTCCTATTTGCCTGAAGAAGTATTTGTTGCATGTCAAGCTTAGATTTGTGATGTCCTTGGTTTTTTCTTTACTTTTATGTTCCTAAGCTTTGTGAGGGATATAAATACAGAACTGCCACTTAGTAAACTTGAACACTTCTTAAGACAGAGTATTTTCTTGTGATATAGACAAGGGTCCTTATTCCCTTTACCACTTTTGACTAACATTTATTCATTCTGCCTCCATGTAATGTACTCCTAAAGCTACCAGCATAGGCTTTCTAGATCATCTCCCTGTGTATGCCACTGCTTTATTTTCCTTTACTCTTTATTTTCTAAAACAAACATCTCCAAACCACACTCGTGATCACTACTGAGAGTCTCCTGCAGAATAAAGTTCAGCCACTCTACAATTTCCTAAGTCACTGCTTTTCTTGTGTTGCAGAAAAGTGAGAGAGCACTGAATTCAAATTATACTTCAACAGTATGTGGACATGCAGGGCCAAGATTTGTTGAAGTTACAGTACTCCAAACCACTATTGGCAGACATATTTTGGACTAATGCTGCTTTAATTCTCCCAGGGCACGCAGCCCTGAAGAAAGGGAAAGAGCACGGCCAAGAAAAAGCAGCATTCCTGGCTGTAGCAAATAACTTAGGATGGAAGCTCACCAAAAATGAGGGGGAAAGAGGCACAGTGGGAAAAGGAAAAGACAGGAAACATTAACATTTTTGCAATTTAGGTGGATTAGACCATTACTTTGAAGATTTAAATTTTCCCCTGATCACAGAGAAAAATGGAAGCTATTTTGACTGAAAGAAAACACAGTCACATAATGAATTTCTACTTAAGTATAATGGTAGTACTGCAGTGCATCCATAAATAAAGTATTCTCCGATTAAACAGAGACATTTCATTCCTCCTTCCACCAAACACTGAATAAAAAGAAAAGAGCACTTTTCCTCTTCTAACCTAG
The DNA here is from genome assembly GCA_013399195.1 of Dicrurus megarhynchus. Lineage (NCBI taxonomy): Eukaryota > Metazoa > Chordata > Aves > Passeriformes > Dicruridae > Dicrurus > Dicrurus megarhynchus. The sequence continues at coordinate 293,781 of VXAD01001145.1, forward strand.
ACTTAGATCTAAAGTGTATATGTAACCCAAAACCCTAAATCAATGTAATGCAATCAGAAAGTGCTGACACAGAACACTGACATGAAAAACTTCTCTTGGCCTTTTAGATTGTCCAAATTTAAAGGCAACAGATGACACATTCCTTCATTTTTAACAAATAACTGTTTGTTTGACTGATTTTAAACCTGTATGGAAGTATTCTTCCTGGGTCATGCACTGTGCTCCTCAATTGCAAGTCCATTGGTGTGGTGACTGTGAATATTTAGACATAAAAGCATAGGGGCAAAATAGAAAAAATCTCACTATCTTAGCTGTTATTTCTACAAGGGAGCTCAGGCAGGCAGACACCTTTTTCCCAATTCATTTAATTGTGGTGCAGGCCCTGCTCAGTTACAGTGTGGTTCTAGTGTTCTTCCAGACTTTATGTTTTGCCAAAAAATGTCACTGGAGTGGCAAAAGGCAAGCTAGAATAAACACACTTAGGAGATACTTTTTCATTGCTAGTTAGATGAAAAGTCAAGCTGTAATTATTTCTGAAATGCAATAATTTCTCCTTCTGGGTCACCTCTCAGACATATCCATCGGTCATACTGCAGTCTGCCCATCCTGGTTTCCAGAATTTAAGGCGAGGTGTTTGTTGAAAGGATTTTAACCAGAGCTGAACATGCAGCCTGAAGTGAACACAGTGAATATTTTAGCATGCTAAGTTTGCTGCTCTGCACCTTCAGCCACTTCTGGAGAAGCTTGTAAGTAACTACCACCTCTGCAGTAAAGGCTTCGTGGAACATACGGAACTTGTGATGCTCTGATGGATTGGTATAAAAGCACATTATTGCCCTTAAACATTTGCTGGTAGATTTCCGTGTTCATGCTTTGGATGTTTACTGGAGATGCTGGAGCAGCAGCAGAATACAGAAGTGGTAATATTTTTATAAGTGTGTGAAGGAACAAGGGGAGCCATAAGTTTCAAAAACTGATGTCTCTCCTTTCAAATGTCCGGGTATGTGAAATGTGTCCTGCAATTTTGCCAAATTTAGCTCGTTTCTTAAGTTTTATTTACTAGCAATCCTTAGAGAGGGATTCAAATGTGAACCATTTACAAGGAACTTCTCAATATAACTAAGACTTGTTTTGGTGTATCTACATCTCCTTTCACTTTGTGAACACTGATGGTTCACAAATCATGCTGATTGATAACCTATACTATATGTTCAGATTTCATGTGTGTAGCAGTGAAATATACAACTCCTTTATGGAAAACAAAATGAACAATGAAACCCAGATAGAAAACATCAGTTAGTGCAAACAAAACAAAAAGTCATGATCCCAAATCCTCTCAGGGACAGCAAACTGTAGGACTGCAGGTGTCAAGGAATTCCTGGATGATGTTTGCAACTCTGCCTACGTTGTTCTTGGGAAAATGCCTTTGGTTGCTCAAAGGGATCAGCTCTGTGAGGTATGATATGAGCCCTACTACAAAGGGCTGCTATAAGATATCATATTGGAAAAATTAGATAGACATATGAAAAAAAATTATCAGCAGCCTTGAATCTCCAGTGACAGCCACCATGGAGCAGTACTTGCTTTCTTACAGAGGTGATTTGGGCTTTCAAGCTCTTCAGGGTGTTCTCATCTGTGAGATTGCCTCACTGCTGAATTTTGAAGCTTTCTTGGGCAGACACAGCACTGAACTGCAGACTCCATTTGCAGATCTACTTCTGTCCTAATGCTGGGATTACTTCCATAGCTGAACGCAGAGTAGCAACATTAAGCATTTGGTCCCATTCTTTCTCCTTCCAAAGCACTCAGCTTCTTTGATGGCAGTTCTGTATATCTGCTTGATCCCTGCAGACACATGGAAGAACCATTTGTGAATCCCAGGATGGGATTTAGCATTAAGAGACAAATAGCTTTTTGTGTGCAGAGCAGAGAAAATTGGCAGCAGGCAATGTGTGAGGAGCCAAGAAAATAAATGCTTCATGGCTACCTATTCTTCCTCTCCTCCTTATCTTAAAGACTTTCAAGGACTTTCGATGCTCTGCAGTTTGGATGATTAGCTAAAAGTCCCAAATTCAGCATCTGAGATGGAAAGTATTCAAACTGCTTCCATGCTCTTGCTTCACTCAAATAGCTCTTGTATTTGCTTGAGAGGTGCTCACCAAATTACATCACTCCATTAGCTAACCATACATGACACAGTATGTATGAAATGCCCTACTAAATGTCAGGATGTGTGGCTTGTGTGGTCTCTTTAAATTAACTTCTGCAATCTCTCAGTGTCTAAGTAGAGGTGGAAGTTCATGAACTATTCTAGCCTTTCAAAGTTGTAGCACGAGTTCATACTGTCATCTGGGGAGGAGCTACTCTGTGCAGTCTGAAAATCTTCAGGGCAAGCAGACAGGCAAAAAGACACTATAATATCATAAGCAAATTCTAGCTCGGGAAGATGCTTGGCACTCTTCCATTTTCCTTCCCACAGCTGAAGGTGTCCGTGTTCCTTGGCCTGTTCCACGAGACACCAAAGTGAGCTACAGGTGACTGCCTCATCCCCAGATGGCTTTGGAGGGGCTGCACAAGGTTTGTCTTCTGTGTCCTGAGCCAAAGATCAAAGTTACCATGTATTTTGTTCATGTTGCACAGAAATAACTCTGCAAACTTAAAAAGATGCAAGCTAGGAAGAATTACTGGACTGATTAAATACTGCCACAGACATGCCCATTGTTACTGCCAGATACTGTCTTGAGAGGGAAGAGTCCACATCTCTTCAATCATTATTTTGCTTTTTACATTGGTGGACTCAGAAACTCTTCACTGCCCTCATCTTACCTGAGAAGGCAGTTGAGCCATGACATTTTGGAAAAGGTCTAAACATTCTGGCTCCCTTCTCCGCAGTGCTCTTGCACGGGCGGGTGGTCCGTGCTGCCTGCCAGGTGGGCAGGGACATTGCCTGAGGCATCTGATCAGGATGGATGATTTGCTTCTTGGCCGAAGGCAACATTTTGCTTTCGGATGGCTTTGACATGTCTCTGATATTTACATACCTCTTGGAGTAGGTTGGTTTCTGGCTGTTCCATGGCACCTAATCCAACGCAAAATGTCATTTAAACAGAGATCCTTGAGCTGAAAGGAGCATCTTCCCCTTATGTACCAAGAGGGCAGTGCAACAGGAAAATGCACATGCAGGGAACTTCTCTTTATCCTGCAAACACAGACCCTCCCCTACCCCGCACATTTCACAGGCATCCCTGCTTCCACTGCATCTACAACCAGCCTGCAGCGGAGGCACCGGGGCATTTGGGGAGCCCATTCTCCCGGCTCCTCCCGGTGGTGAAAGGGAAGAAGAGCACAACGCAACTTGCTTCCAATGTCTACATTCTCAACATAACCAAATCTACTCTCCACAAACTTTTCTGGACAGTATCCCAAACGCCCGAGCTGCCCCTTTCCCAGACCCTTCTGACTGAAGCCTCAGAGTAGCAAACGAGATGCTCAAGACAGACACTTGTAACACCTCAGATACCTGTGCATTCCACCACAGCCTGTGCAATCTCATTTGGCACTTACCACGGTGGTTTCTTTTCCTTAACCTCTGATGCTACACACTGGAAAGGACCACCCAGCCTCTTCTCTCACCTCCTGCATGCTCTTTGCAATATCTCAAAGGGGAAGGGAAATGCAAATACTTCAACAGTCTTGGGTGGTGTGCTGCCCAAGGAATATCAGATTGGAAGCAGCTGTGCTGGAAGGTACGGTCTACACTTGCAATATAGCTCTTTCATTTTCAGATGGCTAGATGTACAGGAAAGGTCCCTCCACCAAAGCAATGAATATTTATTTGAGAAGTCTGCTGACAGAAAATCCTTCCACCGCGGGCAGAATCTTTGCAGCCAGCAAATTTTGCAGCAATGAAGTGACCACACTGTGTCCCACACATTTTTCCTATATAAAACCATCCTTTCCATCTCTACAAAGCACAGTATTTCTGCCAACCATTCAGCCTAACGCTGCTACAATACAGAAGTGAAACTACCACCGTATGGAAGAGGTAGGTGATTTCTGAGAGGTTTTTTGATGGAAAAACAACAATCCAATTAAAAAGACCAGTGATGGATGTGTGGTTAAAGATATTCCCAAGCTTAGTGTCCTTTGACTTCTCTTGGCTACCATGTTTGGCAGCTACACAACAAAAACAAACCCTTCCTCCTGGCTAATGGTTTTAGCAGCCAAGAGCTGAAAAGCCTCCACCACGTTCTCCGTGGGACTCCCAGCACAGACCATGAAGTGCTCAGCCCAGCCCTGCTCCGTGGCTTGCAGTACCAGGTCTCAGGGGTGAAGGGGACCTTGCACAGGGGAATGCTGCAATTAGCAATAAAAACCCCTCTTAGAGATGATGGCTCTTAGGATATTTCTCAAGTTCTGATTCAAGCTCACTGGCAGCCTCATCTGCAGTACAAATCACACTAGGGTACCATCTACTTTTGCCTTAACTGTCTGTAACCCAGCATCTGAATTTGTTAGGAATTGATGCTGTCAAGTTCTCGTACAGGAGACCTCAGAGTGGGGTTATAAAGTTTATGAGAGGAGAAAAGGTTTTCTTTACAGGAGTTTGGAAAGACTCCTATCAACTCATCATGCCATGTTTGCAAATGTCTTATCCCACTCCTGAGGAGAGGCAGGAAGTGCATTAGCAGTAAATCCATGTGACAGCATGTATAGCGGGAGCCAGCCTTGTCTTCATACCTGGTACAATAATGTCTGTGCAGTCAAGGGAAACTGAGCTGCTTTTTCCTTCTTCCTTGCATACTAGGGCATGGATGAATTATTTCCTAGAGTGTGAGGGTAGCTTTGCTGGAACTACTGGTGTTGCAGCACTCCAAAGAAGCAATCCCTTTAGTTAGAGATGCTTATTTCAACATCCCACTAAGGAGTCCGGGGTCAGCACCCACCTTTCTTCTTGCTTGGTTAAGACCAGAGGGAGAAAGAAAATAAAGGAGAAAAGGAGTGAGGTGAGGTAAGCAAGAAAGGGACAGAAGGACATTTTTACTGTGATGTTGTATTCATGATAAATGGATTCTCCATTACAAGCTTGACTTGTAGATTTGTGTTATCTCTTCCTCCACCTGCATGGTTCTGCACCACAGACATGAATCTAAACTTGCCAGCTGACCAGAGCTGGGAAATTATTCCAACTAAATCCCTTCAAAAGGGAAAAGGGAGGTTGTAGCACTGGCCAGGGGTTGCAGACAGCACAGAGGTTGTGTGAAGCTTCTGTTCCTGTTCACTGAGAGCACATCTCCTCAGCTCCTGCTGTTCCTGACACACTGCCATGCATTCTGCTGGGGGCGTGCACTTCAGCACCATGCTCAGCAGAGAATGAGCTGGTCTTTCCTGGCATCATGGGGGGATGATGAATTGTCAAAAGGATGTGGGGAAAACATATTTCAAAGCAAGTTGTTAAGAGTTTGGAAAAGACTGAGGTCTGAAGAATACTCGGAGAAACATCCTGTTCCTTTCACCTCAGAAGAGAAGGATTTCCCTGCGGGTGTGGAGAGCTCTTCTGAGCACACTTCTGTGTCTGCTGTGAGGCAGAGGACACTGGGAATCTTGGGGGAGCAATGAAAAACAAACACCACATTCACAACAACTTTTCAAAATATCAGAGACACTGAATGTTGGATGCAGAGAGGTGAGAACATCACAGTGGCACCAATAAGGTGGGGAAAAGGTTGTTTTTTTCCTTCAGATCTTTCTTTACCTCTTTCTTACTGTTTTTCTGCATAGGTTCATAATCCTGCTTGGCATTTCTGTACATACCCCTGGCCTCAGTAAGGGAATAGTTTCCTGCATCTTATTTTTTGAAAGAAGGGAAGCTGCACCTCACCATCAGCATTACTGAAATCACAGTAATGGCATAATGCCCTTGGAAAAAACTTCTATTTGCTCCCAGTAAAAAGTGGCTGAACTTATGCTGGACTAGGCTTTTTTTTCCAAGAAAATGTAAATATCCTTCTAACTGTGACCATTTTATACCTTACATCAGAGAATTTCCTGAGGCTCTTGCCAGCTTTTCTTTTATTTCACTACTTCTTCAGTCAATAAATCATCACAAATCTCATTTCCATTTGTAAGTCCATTACTGCAGCCATTAAAGGGTACCTACTACTGCACTTCTAATAGTACTGTGTCTTTTTTGTGGAAGCAAGTTTCCACTTAATTTTGAAAACATCTGCCCGGACCTTGAAAGGTTGTCTGACTTAGAGGATGCCACTGAGTGGTGTCCTGGCAGAGGGGTTTGGTTGCCCTGGCATCCCTTCATTAAGTCACTGGAGGCATTTTATGTGCCAACAAGAAAGGAAAGGCAATTAAAAGAAATAGGAAGGATAGAGAAAGTGAAAAAAGAGAGAAAATTACACTTGACAAGGGTAAAATTGTTGCCTTTTCCATACACAGAATGTGTTTTGCTGAAAGTACAAGTTTAAATTCCAAGTCAATATCCCAGAGATTAAAGAAAAAGGTCAGAAGAGAGAACAAGAACTTGATCATCAAACCTGATCATCATCAAACCTAACTGTACTAATCACACCTTCATCTCAGGTTCTCTGAGATGGTGCAGCACACTTGGAATGCACCAATGGATGATATCTCCTCATGGGGTTGATTCATAATAATCCAGTGACAACCAGACTCCCACGTTCAGTGCTTGAATAAATTAGATTGTCCAATCTATCTTCAGGACTAAAACCTCCCAGCAGCAATGATCCAAAAGCACAAACAAAATGCAGTTTCTTAAATCTTACAGGAGTATCTTCCAGCTGGCACTGTAAGCTTGACCAAGTAAGAAAATGTTATAACACGTTTGGAAGATTTTCTGGTACAACATTTTCTAATGGCACATCCAGGTCATATGCCTACAGAGCTTAGCTTTAAACTCAATTACTAGCCAGGCAAAATTTGCTTGAGCTTCACATGAAAACTTGGGTTTCTGTGTGCCATCAAAAAGCCCAGCTCAACCCTCAGCAATCAGGTACAGCAAGAGAAAACCAGAGAAAATATTAATCCTATTCAATTCTCATGCTACTGACTTTCCTTTCTTCTTGCCTTGACGAAATATGGTGATTTTGGGGAACCTGAAACTAATCTCAAAACATGACCAGGTAATCCTTTGTATTCTTTGCACAATTAAGCTGAAATTCTCCCAGATACAACATTTTCTGTCCTACTTAATTCTGCAAATTTCAGAGTAACTTCACTTGCTTAAAACTGTTCAATTGCTGTTGAAAAGAATAATGGAATAGTTTAAGTTGAAAAAGACCTCTAAGATTATCAGGTGCAACAGTAACCCCAGCGCTGCCAAGTCTGTCACTAAACCATTCCCCCAAGTGGCACATCTACACATCTTTTAATTCCCCCAGGGATGGTGACTCCACCACTGCCCTGGGCAGCCTCTTTCAATGCCTGACCATCCTTTCAGTGAAGAAATTTTTCCTAATACCCAATCTAAACTTCCCCTGGTGCAACTTGAGGTCATTTCCTCTTGTCCTATCCCTTGTTATTTGGGAAAAGAGGCTGACTGTACCCTCGCTACAATCTCCTTTCAGGTGATTGTAAAGAGTGAGAAGGTTTTTCCCAAGCCTCCTTTTCTTGAGGCTAAACAGCTTCAAGTTCCTTTCCTCAGCTCCCCCTCATCGGACTTGTTCCGTAGACCTTTCACCAGAATAGATCTGATGGTCTTCTATGACTTTACACCATATGAAAAACATCCTTGGGACATTGAAAACTGAGCTTACAAAAAGCTCAGGCCTTTGCAGCAGAAGCACAAGGCAATAACTGTAGTACACGTTGCTGAAGTAGCAGCAGCCACTCCAGGTAACAGCATCTTTCAGTGCCTCAGTTATTCACTACCTTTATTTACTACTTCAGACTGAGTTACCATTTTGTTTACTGATGACTTTAGGGTGCAAGTATCTCCAGCAAGGTCCAGACACAAAATCTATTAGCAGTTTCCATGCTAGAGATCTGCCCAGAACAGGGTCAATGCTGTCTCCTGCACTTGACAAGGACCATTCTGCTGAGCTTATCTGTACCTAATGACAAACTGACTTCCAGTTTACAAAAGTGCACTAAGAACCAACAAATAAGGGAGAATTTCTGCTATTTCTGTTTCTCTTCTCTCCTCTCTTATGAGAGGAACATGCAAGAAATACATTTTAAGTCTCAAGACTCCACTGCCCCTCCCCTGACTGGTTTTGCATTCCTGAGTTACAGGGCAGTTTTTGAGGCCCTACGATTTCCATGTCCCAAGTTCTGCAGTAAGACATAAGTCCTGACAGAAGGGCTTTAGTACAGTTGTCCACTACAATTGAAATTTAAAACTATAATAGTATAAAACACATGACTAAATTTTCAAAGAACTTTCAGTTAAGTTTACCACATCATGGTTATGTCCAGAACCCCTTCAGTGACCAATGTCACAAAGTCATGGCACAAGGGAAGCAAAGTGTGTGTTCCAGTGCAGTAAAACTCATAAGTGTGCTCTTCCTGGCTACCATGAACTCCCTCACAGCTAGGCTGTGCTAGGACAGAACTCCCAATCACCTAACCAAAGATAGCTGACTAGAAGTTGCTTATACTGATAAGCTATCCTAGATGGTAAAAGGATAAATATTGCTGTATGGGTCTTTTGTACTAGCCCTGCTCACTCTTTTTTAGCCAACTAATTTCTATTTTGAAAATATGCGTTAGTCAGGAAACAAGAACTGTAGTACTTTTATAGCCAAGAGGAAGTCATCCTAATCCTTCACCCACACTCAGTAAAGAGAGAAGGAATTAAGGGCAGGGTATCTTTCTGGTGTTTTCTCCCATCTGCTCTCTCTGTCCATACTCTGCTTCTGGCTCCACTGCTGCTAGATGCCCACACTCATTTTCCTTCATGGTTCTCATGCTGCTTGACATTCCTCATTCCTTGCTGTTAACCTCTTTCTCACAGCAGTCTTTTGCTGTTGCTTTTCAGTTTTTCACTTCTCTTCAGCTGCTTAACACTGTTTTGCTGTGTAGTTTATTGGTAAGAGAGTTTTCCTCCTAAAGCTGGAACACAAAATTTTTTCCTGAATACAACCAATTTGGTCAATGTAAACAACAGAGAGGACTCAAGTCTCTCGAAACTCTACACTATGAGGGGAGAAGGGAGGGAAAATATTCTGGCTTTTTTGCCAATAACATAGGAAACATAACATCCTCCTTCAGTAACTACAGTAATGCTGCAAGCCTCTGCTGCTGGTTCAGCATGCAAGTGTAAATAAACACAGTTTACACAGTTACAGCATGGATATTATTGGGTAATCTGGGTAAACAGGATAACAAAATATTTATGTTGCATGTTTATATAACCCTGCTATGTCCTTGGAAAGGTCCTTTGTGCGTTTCCTGGCGTGCTCCAGTGGTGGCACAGCCTGGTACAGAGCAGCAGTGCCATGCTTTCCATGTGCTCCGAGCGTGCCCCACCCAGGGCTCGCTGCCGGCACTTGCCTGTGTCACTGAGTGAGGGCAGCACGAAGCAGGCCCCGCTCCAGGCTGTGGAAACACAGCAGCTTCTCCCCTATCTGCCACTGCATCATCTCCTTGTGCTCTTACCCATAGCAACAAGTATGGCTGGAAACTACTCTTCCAGCAGGGTAACTCAGGAGCATACTGGAGTAACAATTTAAATTCCCCTTTCGGCTCAGCGACATGAATATGCCTTTGTTGGCTATGGTCCTAAGTAAGGATACGGGTAATTCAGAATCCCTGCAGGAATTGTTTCCCGAGACTCTCCGAGCGTTCGGTCGGAGCTGGGTGCCAAGGTGCGGGGAAGGGGCAGGAGGTGGCAGCAGAGAGCCCCTGCGGGAGCGGCACAGCCCGCGGGCACCCGCCGCCTGCTTTCCGGGATGCGCTTTGAACTTAAACCTCGTAGGGGAAATAATCTTAAAATAACCTAAAAACAGTCTCACCTCAGTAACTGGCTCGTAAAGACACCGGAAGTCACCCCTGGAAGGATCCAAGGCTCTTCCCTGACTTTTCTTTCATCAGGCAAGAGAGGAACTACAGGAGTGAGGAGCAGCGGCTCCTTCAGCCAGTGAAAAGTGCTGGCACATGCCACAGCTGTACAGGGAACTGGGCAAGAGGAACACGGCAAGAGGCACCCTGCAGGAGTGACCCCACTGGCACTGTCAGCTCTGCAGGGGCACCTTCAGGGCACGCCCTGAGCACTGAGGCAGCTTCCACATGTCCCTGCTTTGGCTCCTAAACACGTTTCTAGCCCTGGTATACTTGCTTATGGAAGCAGGTCCCTGCCCTGCTCTGCTAAGGAAGTCAGATGACTCCGTCCTCATTGTAATTGCCAGCAGCTGGTAAGGCCTGGCACACCAAATCCTGTGCTCTGGGGAGCTCCTCTTTCTGAGACACATCCACTACTAGAGGAGGCACATGGGAGACTGTGTGCAGTTCTCACTCACATCTCAGCTCACAAAGGGCTTGCATCCACATGTTCGTAGCTAGAAGCCTAGGAAAGGTCACTTGTCCAGTCTTCCACCTGCTTTGGGGTTGAAAACATGCTCAGAGGACTTGGAAAATGAATCCTTTCGTTCCCAAAGCACAAAAATGAAGACAAAAGTATGGAAGAATTATGAGGCATCTCTTGCGTGACAAGTTGTCTCCAAATTCCTGAATAATCATGTTTATGGGAAATTTGCTTTTCTTATATCAATCTCTGGGAGCAGCTGATAGAATGGAAAGACATCCCAAAGGATATGGATGACATTAGGAGCTGGAACGTTGCTGCAGTTAAATGTACTTCCTCGCACAGCATTGTAGGCCTGTGCATTAACAGCTTGGGATCTCTGTCATCAGTGTGAGCTCTTACAGCTCTGAGAACTGCACTTGCAGCTGTGCTAATGAGTACTTTCATGTGGGATTTCATGTAACAGGTAAAGAAATAAGCTTTTCTGTCGCAGTCTGGAATGGCAGCCCTGCTCTGTGTTTCTCTAGAAAAACACTACACCACCTCACACAAAAGGTTCCCAAGGTTGTTTAATGCTAGGGTTGACTTCTAATGAGGGAGATTTTTCAGGAGTAATTTGAAAAATTTTTACTGGAAGGGCTTACTGCATTTATCAGTCAGTTAGATTGACTGTTGTCCATGGATACAATACAGGGCAAAGAATTGGGACCAACTTAGCAAGAGACCAAATATATTTCAGAGTGGCTGGAAAGCTCTGAGTGCTAAAGAACAGTAGCTGGAGCCTTGAGAACTTTTAGCTTTACCAAAGGTCAGACAAGATGTACATTAATCTGAAAAGCTCTGTAGAACTATCAGTCCCACCCTCTGAATCTCTACTGATTTCCTCCAGGCTTGTCAGAACTTTTATATTGAAGGCTGTCTCTTCTCTGGAAGAAACAAAAAATTTTCAGCTGCATTAGTCTTCAGTCCTGGCTTGGGTAAGGTAAGGTGAACATCACCATTTATCCCTGCATGATGTAAGTATGTATTTTCTCTACAGAGCTGAACTTCTACAGGACAATGGAAAATGAAAAAGAAAATTGGGATTTCGTTTCCAGGCCACTTGACCGCTTTTTCATTTTGATTCCATTTTATGAGCCTACACACCCTCACACACATGCATAGACACCATCTCTCTCTTTTCCTCCAGCTGTCACTGGCCAGTGTTGCAAGACGCTGACCTTTGATTGCAGCTGAGGTCTGCTCTTGCAGCTTTACTGTCTTTATTGATATGGCGTCACAGTCAACATAAATTGTCTCTTCTTTTGAGAAGATCCAGCATCAGAGGGTTAATTCTGTCAAGCATCATTCTTGTGAATTGGTAAGAGTGCAGCTTGTGCATGACAGGCTCCAGAGGTTTCTGTTAGATGCAGATGAGGTGAATATTCCAGTTAAGATAGTACCTCATAAATTCTTTTCTAACAAGTCTCCCCTTGGGAACTGCAACCCTGTTTAGGCTTGTACAGACTTGTCATCAAGTATGACATTCTGAAATCTAGTAAAAAATTAGTCTTAAACTAATGCCTCAAAGTCATTTGTGCAAAGTAATATAAAGAGAAGAGATGCAAACCTTGTAGAAATCAACCTCTTATAATGCCAGGATAATTGTCAATCCTTTCTGCAAGTCTTTAAGCAAGCGCAGCTGGTTTCGTCCTTTTTTTTTTTTTTTAATTACTATATTCAGTGATACTTTAATATCCTTGACTTGTCCTTAAATATCACATAAAGTCACTGTTTGATTTATGAGGTTTAAAAAAGTCTTTATTAATGGTATTGTAGGGGTTTCACAATAAATGTAACAGCATGGTGCCCGGAATAAAAAACCAAACCTCATTCACACTCCCAGGTGAGAGTTACCAATACATTTTAACCATCAGATTGGGCAAAAATGATGAATTCCTTTAATGAACAGGTGAATTGGGGGTCAAACCAATTAGCAGATAAGCTTTTATTTAAGGAGAGGTTTAAAGGTTCTAGTGAAAGAGAAGATAAAGCCTTTTCTGTCAGTTACTGCAGTCTGTCTGAGAGCAGTTCCATCATTAGGAAGGTGCTGCACTGAGACTGGGCAGCGTGTGCTTTCAGTTCTGCTCCTGTTAACACAAAAAAGGATTTGTTTCTTCGTGTGACTCTACCAGGCCAGTCACCACAGCCCTAAAAGGGACTGAATGTTACTGCAGCATTAGGATCCGGGTAACTGGACAGAGCAAGACTGAAAAAACAAGACACAGTAATGGCTGGAAACTTAGAGATAACCAGAGTATGGACAGAAACACAAAATTGTTTTTATAAGAACCCCACAAACCTTATCTTGTAGGGAAACATCCACTGAAGGGTGTGTGTACACCTATAATCCAATTAATGCTTCCTACCCAGGAAAGCATTACTGAGAAAGGTACAAGGAACAGAGCAGCAAATTATTCTCAAGAAGTGGCTCACAATTTCCCACTGCACTTTGTAATGTGCTCTGAGTTCATCTGATCTAGCTTGTGACTTCTAAATGGACGTGCTTTGTTTGCTTTAATTACTTACACAATTTGTCAAGATGTTAAATATAATTATTTAGCCGAGTTTATATGAGTTCCCTTGTCCAAAGGACTGTCCAAGAGGACTTTGCTTGCTGTGTTTCCTCCTGAAAACCTCTTCTTGATTTATTCTGAAGAGCATTGACAGGAAAGCTAAAAATACCTACAAGATAGTTAGCAAGAGAGTTTTAATTGTAATAAGGGCAACAGCATATTTGGAATTGAAAATTATCTTGTACATTCAGGAGCCATGAAATCAAAACTTGGACAACCTACCTAAAAACCACAGTTACCAGCCTAGGACACAAGCTCTACTTTGCATGTTCTAATCCTCTTGAAAAGAGGGATCAGTAGCCTTATAAGCTGTATTCCAGCTCAGTGATTTCAGAGTGACTTTCAAAGGGGTTACATAGAAGAGCTGAACTATGCTTAAGTGCTCTTAGGACCAGGTCACAAAACTTCACTTTGCTTCTTGTGTTTCTGCAAAGAGCTCAATCCGTACTCAAGCTTTGGTTTCTAGAAGCTCTTTCCAGCTTGCTTAGAATTATTATTTTCCCTGGATAAAATAGCTTGAGATTCATAGGATAATATGCAGCTATTAAAATGCAAACACCATACCTACTGTATGTGGTTTAATTTCGGTTTTTTACCTACTGGTGCCTCCCGTCTATTTTGTGTAGGCATTCACAGTTCCTCATGCGCAGCCTGCAGACTCAACAAGCTCTTCTTCCTGTTGAGTGGCCCACAACAAAGGATTCCTGATCAGCCAGAACCCTAACAAGAAACAGTTTACAATGATTTCACAATTTATTAAATAACTATTTCAAAATTATTTCAGTTGCATCTGGATCTTTTTAATCTTTTACCGTCACAGAGGGAAACCGTGTTGTTCAAAATCACACCTGAGCTGTCCCTACAGCATCCCTCATCTGTGCCTGACAAATCAGGACTGTGGCCCAGAAAATTAGGAATCCTTACACAGCTCTTCCTTTCTCTACACTACACACTTCCAAGTCTTTTCACTTCATCTAGGCTTTCTATTATTATAGAGATAGAAAATTAATCAGATTAACTATAACTTCCCAGTTCTGGAACAATTCTTGAATTATTTGGGAGATACTCCTTGATGCCAAGAGCTGGGGCATAATCACATTACATTTTATCTTATGTACATTTCCAGCATTTGTAGTTTTGGAAAAGAGGTTGAAGTTTACATGCAGAATAATTTAAAAATCAGGCAAATAAATCACTTATTTGAAATCCTGGGCTTTTAAAGCTATCTCAAGATTTTTCCAAGAACTTTCCAAGAAATACAGCAAGGCTTTAGGTGAAGGATGGCCTTTGGAAATATTATAGGGCTTTGCCAAAATGGTGCCGAAGTCAACATATGATATACAAAAATTACACTTGTTTCATCTCTTTCTGCTGCAAAAAGCCTCTTTCAAATTGTTTCAGTGGCTGTACTGCACACCTTGCAGCTCAGCTCTCACCACAAGCATTGCATTGTACACCTATCACTCACTTGACCATCTATTCTTTGTTATTTCAGCAGTTTGTGATGCTAACTAAAAGTAAATTTACATATCTCACACTACTTACATTTAGTTTTTGATATGACAGTAATTCACCCTCCTGCATGAATTAAGTCTTGTCTGCCTGTGTTTTGTTTTTAAAATTTTTTGTTCAGCTATTTGGTGGAACAGCGTTAGAACGAGGTCTTGAAATACTATAATAAGATTTCCTACTACAGGCTGTAAAGATTATTTTCATAATTTGAATAATCAACAGCCTTATCTCTTTGTCAATTTAAACATTTTGTCAATTTAAATATGAGCAATTCACTCATATAACTCTGACTAGAATAATGTTTTTTAAAAAGTGATAAAATGAGGAAAAGCTGTTTAATTGCAACTAGGTTCATCACAAAATATTTAGCTTTTAGTGATTCTGACATTAAATACAGCATCCTAAAAGCTGGCCCTGTTAAGGACTGAGGAATGAGTAGAGTTTGGTTTTTCTGATGCTGTGTGCAGTTTTACAAAGGCCTCACGGTGTGGTAAGGAAAGTGTGGTGCTCTCCTTGCAGCAGAAACCCTGAGGTCTCTCCACTGGCATGGTGAGATAGTTTTACATGTTTAAGCAGCAAGATTCTTCTCTCAAGCTCATGTGAGGGGGAAATGACACCAGAAGTAAAAACCGCAGGAAATGCTTTCCCAGAATGTGTCAGTTTATGTCAGTGTTGTAAGGTGAACTTTATCTCCACTTAGTATCTTGTCTAAAGCTGACATTCTCTCCTTTGATAAGGAAATGATACTTACACTGTTTCATCCAGTTGCTTCATCCAAACACTAAAGCATCAAAGCTGAAGTGATGACTCTTAAGCGTGATGAACAGGAAAGCAGCACAGAGAAAATTCCTGTTGATGGGGTATAGATGTGCTCAAAATTTAATATGGATGCATTTTCAGGTTGTCCTGTTGGACGCCTGATCTCAAATTTCGCAGTCCAGAGCAGGTTCTCCTTTGGAAAGAGAATATCAGAGTAAAGCTGTTTGTAAACTAATGCTGTTACAAATAATTCAGGTTATTCACAGTTTGCCTCTATCTGCAAGTCATTACAAGCAGCACTTCTTAACAAAGAAAACAGAGTATTTCATTATAAACTAGTACCTCAGATCAGTGTAAGGCTACACACATCAATGCTCTGGTGAACAAAGAGCTTGTGCATTGAACAGGATTGTTGGTTTTCACCATTTTACATTTGAATTGCGTAGGAATTAGGATGAATACTAGACCATTTCAACATGGGAAGGGCCAGGAAAAGTACCAGAAACAGTTCAGATATAGAGACAGGAAGAGTATGTGAGAATCGGCACCACCAATACCAAGCAGAAGAAATGACCGTAACATCTGAAGTGACTCATGAGATTTCACAGCAGATATTCACAGTGAAACTATAGAGAGAATCCAAGATGCGTCTCCTTTGATCTCCTTCAAAAAGGTTTTCTTATAAGGTATTAAAAGGTTAATGACACTGTAATACTTTACAGCAGAAAGTGAGTTCTCTGTGCAATGGGACTTGTCATTGACATCCTCTTTGACAGCTTAAGTTGCAGTAAAGCAAAGTATGAAACAATATATTACATCTATGCAAAAATTTCTTTCCTTTGTTTCTATCTCAATTAAGATTATTTAATATTGTTACAGATTCGTGGAAAAAAAGGCAAATTGCAAGCAAGTACCTTGTTTTTATTTTTATTTAATTTCTAATTAAATACTTAATCTACTAATTCTAAAAAACTGTATAAAAATAATGATTCTTCTCACAGCAATTACACCTCAATCTGTTTTGGAATAGGAGAGGCATTTTAACATAAGTTTCCAAAGTTGTGGATTACATTTCAGCCCATTGTGCTCTTATGTGCTGTAACTCCCATTGACCACAGAGAGGCCGACAAATTGTGTGCTACCTCTGCTGGCTGCCTTCAAATTCACATTTAAAAATCAGTTTCACAAGATTTTTATAAAACTTGTTGCAAGTTTGCAATACTTGTAGTAATATCCTAGCTCCATAGCACCCTTTTTTTTCCTTATACTTAGAATCTGCAGAATATTTTTGTTATCAAAATATAAAAAGGAAATGACAAAAAAGACTAATTTCATAATTCTGTTTTGTCTGATTCTGTATTCCTGTTATTACTCCCTATGCTGATTTTTTTTAACACCTCCATCCCACATTAAAAGAATCTAAATCTTTCCCGACTTTCTTTTGTCATTTAGTTCCATTTTAGTTATGCTTAAATACTTCTAACTCCCAATCAGAAACTCATTTTTTAAGAGAACATCAAAGTAATGTCAATGAGCTTTATATCAAACATATAATGTTAAGAAAGCAATTAGAGAACTGATGGTTTTGCTCTATTTTTTAAGTTAAATGTCAAGTAATTTTTAGCTGATTTAAAAATTCTAGTGTTGCACTGGTGCCATGGGCTCCTGTTTGTTTCAAGCAGCTATAAACCCATGCTTTTAAAGAAAAACACCCCATAGAGTTCCCAACACCAAATCCACAGACTTCACTTTGTAATAGACTTTGGACAAAGGCCTTATAATTTGAGAAGTTCTGTTATAAATTATTCTGGCCGGGGCTATCTGCTGACATAATTCAGATGTTAAAGAGATTGCAAGGTGACCCTGTTTGTTGGCAAAGCCTGAGAAGAGCTGCCTCAAAGAACAAAAGTAGGAGTGTTTCATGCCTCTGCCCCACTTCTTGCAGAAGACTGGAAAGTGAATGTTGGTAATAGGAAATAGGTTGGCCAACATCCAACTCATTCCTTCATTTTTCATGTGTTTGATGTACAATTTAAATACAACTTCCTCCCCTTTCTGAAGGGCTCAGTAGATCAATGCGTGTATGCACATATTCCAAAACGCTACTCAAAACTATTTCCTAACAGTATCTGACACAGATGTGTGCCAACCAGCAAGAAAATATCAGTAACAAGCTTCCAACACTAATAAAAAAGGTCAGGTCTGCTTATCAGTATTGTTTGCCTAAACATGGGTTCAACTCACACCTACCCAGAACAGCCATAAACTTCAGACACAGTTTGTGTGTACGTGTGGTGTACTGTGACTGCCATCCCTGCCTCACTCTGCCAGAGTCCTGTAAGTGTCCCTGGAAAGAAATACTACTTCAAGCTAGTGCAGAGGGCAGAGTACTGAGAGCAGAAACAGCTTAGTCATTTTGCAGATGAGCTGGAAATAATTTCCAGTTCATTTAGGTCTCTTTTCTTTGTCCAGAATCTTAAGGAACCAGGTTGTTTCCTTTTAAAAGCAAACTGGTGCTTTCTTTTTTTCTACCCCCGTTGGCCTCAGTCTGGTCATTGCCTTAGACTGATTTTGACACAACCTTTGTTACAGACATTAGCTGATGGCCATGGACACTGTGCTGTACATCACAATACAGATGGTTTGGACACTTCAGTGACTGGTGGAAGCTCTAATGACTAAACCAGAGGTTTTGTTGCCTCTTGGTATTTTAAAGCTTAAACACTTGTTTCCAAAATTACTTGCAACTAGAATTCCTGGTGACAGAACCCTGGGGGCAATTCAGTGCAACAGGAAACCGCTAGTTGAAGAGATGGATATGTGACAAGCAAATCACTTCCTTGCTCTGCAAATACAGTTTCGTGCCGGTCACTTTAATACAATAGTATGTAGGTGGATTTTGGCTTGCAAGGGTCTCATTGCTAAGGAAATAATTTTCCATGTAGGTGCACAGCCTCCTATAAATACTGGAAACTACACACAGTGTTTGTGCTACCACTGCCTTCTGTTGGATGCACTGTTGGTTATGCAACAGCAATTCCTTCCAGTTCAAATACGTTATTCAGCCTGGGTCTTCTTCACCTTTTCACAGCCAAGAAAAGCCCTTTCAGCCTTTTGCAGCAATGAAGCATTAAACTTCTTCAATAGTTTAAAATGGCCACAGAGTTAGGCCTGTGGATCTTTCCAGCTGGTTTTGTTGCGTAAGAGCCAAAGTGAACCATTGGGAGCCCAAACAATACTTTTATTCTGTTTGCAAAGTGTCTGACACAATAGGCTTGTCCTAGTGAAGATTCTAGAGGTTGCAGTAAAATAAATGCTAGAGTCAATGCAATTTCAGGAACAGTAGAGATCCATTAGTATAAATGCACCTGCAAAATCAGATTCTAATTCTGCCAAAAGTGCAGTGAAGACACCACATACTGGGATTAACAGTCTTCTGAAAACTGAGCTATTACTCTGGATTTTGGAGCAGTTCTCCAACTGATGGGAGCCTTAGGACAAGTTATCTGCCTTACAGAAAACACTAGTAGCCTCCACAAAATATTGTGAGGGAAAAACTCATTCAAGAGTCTAAATTCATCACCTGAAGGTTGACTTCATTGCTTAGCAACATGAGCTAAATTCCTCTTGCCAGATTTCTCATGTTTATATATTTCAACAACAGCATCAAGACAACCTCAAAGAAGAATATTCATCTTGGGATCGTAGCAATCATGAGATCATAGCTTTTACAGTTTGCCAACACATACTTTGCCTTGTCGAGCCTTGCTATTCAATTAGAAGATGCCATTTCAAACACCGAGAAACAAGCCTGATGGTAACAGTCATGCAATTATGGCTGAGAACATGATAGGCCAGGCTTCACAATTATTAAAGTAATTAACAAAGGTCTTTGGTCAGCTGGCAGCAGCAGAGCTCCTAGGGTGGGTGAAGAAGACAAAGGTCTTGAAACAAGAGATGCTGCTGCACGTTTCGGGCTCCAGCCTGGTTTTGAGGCCAAAGACTCAATTACAGCAGGAGCTGTATATGGCTGGATTCCAGCTAGTTGCAGGTACTGTTTGCTGCACCTTTCTCAGTCTTTCTCTGTAGCACTGCACAACAAACACGTCATGCAGTAATATTGGACCTGGCATGTAACTTCTAATCCTAAGGAGGACACTGACATAGAGAGAGAGAAATACTATCATCCCTGTATCATGCACCTTTCCCTGATTCACTGGAGAGCATATGGCCTTATTCCTGAACCCCTCTTTTCATTTTCCTTTGTATCAGAACCTTTAGAAACAATGCTAAACAAAAAACAAGGGTAATTTCTACTTCAATCACATGATACTCTGTCCTTATATACAGCTATCTTAATCTAGATTCGTCTCTACTGAAAATACTTTTCAAGGAATGGTTAAAAGAAAAGAGTCCATCTCTTAGAATGAAAACAATTGACAGAAACCTGCACTGCAGTTGCAGCAAAGCCCTTTGGGCACTCTTTGGTGGAGGTTGTGATGCTGTTTGGGTGGTGAAAGGCATGAGACCATCAGAATCCCCCTGAGGTAGCCTGGTATGATGGAATAAAACATGCTTTATTGTGTTTTAGTACTCAGATAAACCACACAATTATCAAATTAGCACTTCATTCACTTTGTTTTATTGAACCTAAGTCATAGCATATTTTACAATTCCACAGGACTTGAGCTACTGTGGCTTAAGAGTAAATCACAGAGCAGTAGTTTAATGAAATTCTATATTGGCTAAGAAAATATAACCTGGTTTTGCTAGTTATAAGATTTGCAGGTTGAACAGAGTTTCATTAGTTCAGTGTACGAAGCCAGCATGGTTGTTGAGATAATTTAAGGATTCAGTGTGTAGAGAACTAATAAAAATTGTTTCTAGGGCAGTGAGGTGGCACTCTTTTGTTTTTCTTTTCCTTTCTGCATGAAACCATGGGATCCTTTACAACAAACCTTAAAATGGATAAAAACCTAAAAATTGATTAAAAAGTAAAAATACAGTGGATAGCAGAATCAAATGCAAAATTCTAAAAAACTCACTAAAATTAAGAATGATAATGGTCATTAGGAAACCTAATATTGCTAAATACATTACCAAAACTGCATTTGGAACTCCTGTTTTTTACTAAGATATGTAGCTGGAAAGGCTGAATTAACAGGTTAAAACAAGCAGCTGCTTTAAAATTCTCTACAGCTAAAACAACTGGTTTTAGTAGCATATCTCAGTTCTACTATTAAATTCATGGCCTTGTAGTGAAGACAGACTTAAAGAAGGCATCCTTTTTGTCTCTATCACACCAAATCACTTTTAGCTGCTGCTGGGGGGCTTGCTTAGCTGGAAAGTGTGTAATATGCTGCAAGGTTTACCCAGGGTTTTCATTTACATTTAGACACCTCACCTTTTTTGAGTCACAAGTTTTGTTGTCAAGGGACAAAGATATAACTTTACGGACACTCCATATAGGGGTTTATATTCTTCAGGTAATGAGAAAGTAAAAAAATCCACTTTCTAAAATATTTTATTAATACACAGGTATTTTTATTTTTGTGCCTGGGTAATCTTATTAAGCGGAATGGCAAGTCTTTCTAGAAAACATGGCCCACTGACATGTGACAAAACACTGTGCACACTTTATGAAGTTGGGATTACTAGCTACTTCCCTGATATTGCTGAAGAAGTGATTGTCACTGTGTGTGTTCTCCCCATTTATGGTGTACAGACCCTTCCTCCAAGAATAATTTCTCCAAGGATTAGTTTTCTCCTTGCAATTATATAGTAGGAATCACTTAGACTTTACAATAAATGCTAATTATCATGATTCTGAGGCAAATACTGGAACTAAAGAGAGCAATTTCTCAGCTCATATGGACACTTTGGAGCTATGTTGTCATCAGCTGAAGTTCTGGTCTTGAATCAAGAGAGGGACAGATATGGAAAAACAGGAAGTGACTTTATTCAGACGTGTTCTACTTTTCCAATATTTACAAATCAGAGAATATTTCCTTAGCGTGTATAAACCCCACGAATATTAATTATTTAAACATTTTAAATCTACGCCACGGTCAAGCCAAGGGTGGGGCCATATTTAATAAGTGTTAAGTACCTCCTCTGGAAAAATGAAGGCTCTTGTCTTTCCACACAAGTTAAGTGGTAATTTGCTGTTGGCATTGGCATATACAAAATGTCAGCTCTCCTAGATTGCTGAGTGGGACACGTGAGAATGCTAGTGGGGTACATTCCATCTCAGGCTTCATTCTGCCTTTTGGCCCTGCTCCTGTAGGTGCACTCAGCTGTAATCTCAAGGCCTGAACAGAGTATCTTACAGTCAAGCCTACATTAAAGATATAAGGCCGAGTTAAAAGGAAAGACCCAACTGTTTCACTCTGCAGTGCACTCAGATACTCACCTCTGATGCTCCAGTAGCACTGCTTCCCACAGGTAGAAGGACAGCCCAGTCCACACTCACCATCCCATCAACCAGCACCTGCAGCAACGGAGCAGGGGGCTGCAGTGCCAGTCCTTGTGCCTATAAACCCCTGCTGACTCTTGACTTTCCTTCCACTCATGGGTAAGTCAGTGGCACGCTCTACGAGAGAAGCTTTATCCTTTCCTTCCCAGTGTGCAGCCCAGAAAGATTTTTAGCTACGAATTTTTTAAAGTTATCAAAAATGTTGACTTAGCAAAGATTTTATCAGCTTTGCCTTAATTGCTAGGAGGGAATAACCAGTGATAAAAATCATGTGCCTTATTAATATATAAATAAATTATGATAGCAGTCTTTCTATCTCTAGGAGGTTGGCTGAAAAACGGCTTGTCATGGTTGGGTGGCATTTACTTTTCTATCTGTCAATATTTGGAGGATTTTATTACTTTGCAGTGCCAAGTTTAAAATGGCTAATGGAAATACTAAAATGGAATTAATCTAACTAAATAAAACTGGTTCTCTGTGTGCTATTCCCTTGACAGTAACTTAATGTGCTTTCTGAAACAAAGCTATGGTGGAAAAATGGGTTATATTTAAGTTTATATGTTGTTCATTTACTTACTCTCAGAAACTTTCCTTTCCATCAGGAGCAAGCCATTGGTGCTTTATGATAACTATACCTCAAATATTTATACAGGACCGAAGGTTAGAGGTGGCCGGAGGGTTTCCAGATCCACTGACTCACCAAACGTTCTACTTCTGGAAAACACCAATGACACAGTGGCAGCTAATTACCCGTGTCAGTAACAGCACTGCACTGCCACAGGTCAGTCCTACGAAGTTTGGCCAGTCTGACAGGGGTGGCCTAACATGGAAATTACACACACCTCTAGCTGGAACTGCAGTGTTTAACAAAACTCCGGGTGTCAACAGAAGACCTGTGCCAAAAAAGAACCCTCTTGCCAAGTTAGCTTTGCTGCCTGCAGTGGCAGCACCATTTTGTCATCTGTGGGCTGGATGCAGCCTGCATTTTCTGAGGGGCACTCCATCATACCTAGAATAGTTGCTGTCCAGAGACATCAATAATGAGAGTATTTCTAGTCTATTCATGAAAGAATCACAGAATAAGATAATTAATCTCCCTTTATACTTCTCATTGCACCATTTTTAAACTTTATACACTGACTTCTGTCTTTTTCAGAAGAGTTTAATGAGTTACTTTCAATAAAGAAATACACACTTCCACTTTGGAAAGTGGGAAACAGGAGACCCAGGAAATGAAACAAAGCTCTGAAAATAGTACAAGCTTTAACTGCTGAAAGAGAGTTGAACTGAAGAACCAGCAAGGCACCAGATGCTGAGAAACACAAAAGATGATCTCATTGTCAAAGCAGCAACCACTCCCAGCCAAGGTTTGGGAGCTGTGGGAGGCAGGCAGACATGCCTCAGGTATCTGCAGTAGACCTCCCGTTCCATGCACACGCACAGGGGTGCAGCTCCAGTGGGTCCCACAGCTGCTACCAGCAAAGCTCTCGCGCAGTTGTTAGCACAGATGTGTAAGGAGCGTCCGAGGCACAAACAGGACACACTAATAATGCACACTGGACTTGGAGATGACAACAACCTTTCCAATTCAGGCACTGAAAACACAGCAGGTGTTTCCTAACTACATAGAGAGAAAAGGGAATGGGAAGAAACTACGGCACAAATGTTCTTTTGAGTTCACCCACCTCGCTTACAGTTCCCTGACATTTACTTCCTACCTACAGATTCCATGTTAGACAAGTCATTAAGCTTTGTCATTAAGCTGAGCTGAGCTCAGACTCAGTCCTAGTACAAACACACCACAAGTGTGGGACTTTTTGGCACCTTGGAAAGATTCATGTCAATTCCTTCTTCCCTTCCCACAGCCTATGTGAAATCTCATTCACTTCTTCATTTTAATATTTCAAGATGTCACTATCAGCATGTCCAGGTGTTACCTATCACTGCAGGGAGCCTCTGGAAACTATGCAGATACATCAGCAGTCCACAAGAGATAGATGCAATCCAATTATTTCTAATTTCCTACAGAGTATCACCCATGACATCCAAGTCACCGAAAAGGAATGCAGTAAAGACTGAAAGGCAGAGTTTCTGTGAGCCATGCCCCACCTTCTGGCTTATCAGTTTCTTTTTTCAAATGCCTCAACTTGTCCAAGGTCCTTTATTACTCATTGGTAAAAATGCCATTAAGATGAACTGTCACTTTTTCTCTTATTTTATGTCTACAGAGCCGTTCTGTCTTCTGCCATCATCATCTTCAATGGAACCTTTTCCACTCTTCCCTTAAAATTTTCTCTGAGCACCAGAACCCAACTGACAGACACACTGGAGGGATTCAAGCACCGTGGCTCATTCCAAAAGAGATGGAACGAGAAGGCTGGAAGTGACTCACTATGAGATAGCACAACATTTTGTCTCTTGGGACAGTCATGGTGCCCGTACATTCCTCACACCAGAATAAGGCAAAGTCAGTCAGCTCAGTCATTGCTCCAGAGCATGAAACAATCCTGAACCGTGTGGATTTCAAATTGTAGCAAATCCCAGTGGTGATTTTGAGGACTACAGCCCAAGACATCCATTTAACTACGGTAAAAAGAGTTCCAGATCTTGGATGCAAGAAGTAAAGATTTTCATCCATAGCCAGGAGCCTCGAAACTTTTAATGCCAATTCACAGCTGGTAAGGGTAATAAGATAACACAATCCTCAACCTAACTCTACTTTATAATTTCTTGAAAAAATATGCAATTCATAGACTAATTTATCTTTTTAGCAATAGATATTCTTCTGACCAAGTCTCATTGGCAGCAGCATAGCATTAGCTCGGTAATCTGCCAGGAGTGGACTTAGTGATGCTACATCAGTCTTGATCTTCATTCCAACCTCTTTCAGACCTGGAACTGGTATGCAAAAGATCCCATCTGCACTGGCCCATGTAAAACTCAACTTTCAAGACCACATAACACAACTGCTCAGAAGTTATACAAATTCACTTGACCTCCGAATTAAATGCAAAAATTAGTGTTGGGTTTTGTGGCTCTTCCTTGAGCATTTCCCAGTAGCATCAGCTCCTCCTGTGACTCTGCTTTCAGGAATATTTGGTTGTTAGTCTACATGCAGAAACACTTTCTCATAAGATCCATCTATAACTGAAGGTTATCTCTAGAACTATACATGTAGCTTTAAAGATAAAGTCATGAATCCTGGCATTTAAATCTAGGACACTGGACAGACGCATTGCCAAAAATGTCACAGCATATAATGTTATACAACTCGCAATTAAATGGTATAAAGACATTATCACTGCAAGAAATATAAAGATCTCTGACAAGTTAACATTGAGCCATGCCTCTTCCAGTCTGCAGTTACAAAATAAAGAAGTTACAGGAGTCTTGAGCCGACAGAAAAATTTATACACAGGGTGCGGCCTTGCGTTCCAAAATGATTTTTCCACAAACTGATGAAAAACATGTTGACATCAACTATTTGTAATCCATCAGTAAATCAACTTTTC
This sequence comes from Dicrurus megarhynchus, assembly GCA_013399195.1. Classification (NCBI taxonomy): domain Eukaryota; kingdom Metazoa; phylum Chordata; class Aves; order Passeriformes; family Dicruridae; genus Dicrurus; species Dicrurus megarhynchus. The sequence continues at coordinate 319,149 of VXAD01001145.1, forward strand.
CCTATAGACTCCTGGGTTGTAATGAATTTGTTCATTCTGAGTGCTCTGATCTTACAGATTGAAACATGAATCTTGTTGTTGTTGTGGTATGGTTTACATATAGGGAAGTATAGTTTTGTGGGAACTAGCTTTATCCACAGCAAGAAAAAAAAAAAGGAAAAAGATTTGAGTCCCTGCTCAGGACTGGAGTTCGCTGTCTATTAGGTTGTGGTTCAAGCAGCTCTTAAATCTGGGGATCTTATATGCCAGATAGGCTCCTCAAATCATAAAAATACTACCATGATTTCTTTAAAAAATATTCTGTGGAGGAGGTGTTCATTTTGATGGGACAGCATCACTTCTGCTGAATTTGTTTAGCTGAATGCATTGCGCTGAACTGTAGACCTTTAAATTGATTTCTCTTCACTTTAATAAAATTCTCTGATGCTAAAATGAGTTTATTACATTTATGTATTTGTTGGCCAAGTAAGATCAATATTAAAGGTAGGACCTGTAAAAGTTGGTGAGTTTACTCCCGGAATTTAAAAGATTAGCTGCACATGAAGGGCCATGCTTATGGGGTTGCCCTGTGGTTCATGCATTCCTTCTTCTTGCAGAAACTGTTCCAAATATTTTTTGGATGCCCAGGTACCATGAAGGTGATGTAATAGTGTTCGTATTTCCAGGGGATTTGACTCTGCAGCTCGTAGCCCGGAACATTCCCTAGCCTGTCATTATAAAACTCCAAGTCTCACTCCCTCCCATCACCATGGAGGAGAGATACTGACAGCAGCTCATTGTCATTCCCATGCGCTTTTCCCGTCGCCAGAAGTGCTGCTTATGCAGTTCCATTATCAACTCATCCTTATTCTTCTTGTTGCTTTGCTGTCAAATTCAGAATCTTGTCACTGACACTGATGAGTGATCTCCTTGTTTGCCCAGCCATTCCTTGACAGGTCTAATGCTGTTGCACTTGCTCCTGACAGACTGAGGCAGGGAAACTGGCCCGTGCCCTTGGGAATTCGTCAAGTCTGTTTTCTGCTTATGGCCTTGAGAGCAATTCCATTGTGTGCTGTTCTCTTTTGTTACTGCTGTGCCACAAATTTCTTTTTGAACTTCTAGAGAGTCATCATCCCAACCAAGGAAATGGCAAGTGAACTTCACCTCCCAACTATCCAAACATTGTTGGATTGGAAGGGAGATGAGGAAGCAGTGAGCAGAGGGCCAAGAGAAGGACAAGAGGGTAATAAGTGGGATTCTGTGGTAATCTCTTTCAGGCTGATGCAGTGCCTGAATCAGAAAGTATCTGAATCAGAAAGAGATTTCTGTTCCAGGCACCTGAAACGGGATCCTCTGTGGTGAAAATGTCCACAAACTCTTATGAAACTGAGCAATGGCTGAAGATAAACAGTGACCAAGGAATGTTTGCCTTACAAAACATTTTCAAGAAGTAGTTGAAAATGTTCTTGATGCTATTTTATACCAATATTCCATTTTTGTACTCCAAAGCAGATAAAAACTGCGATTAAAACCAGCTCCTGGATTAGTAGTACCTCAAGAAAGGCTTAGTCTGACAAAGTGGTGAGTGCCCCAAAGTGCAGTTCTACAGTAACTGAGGCTGGGACATGACTACAGCAATTTTTTTTCTTTTAAAGTTGCTCTTTTGCATCAATTCCTTAAGCTATCACTTCTACCTTAGACAAGCGATTTCCTACAAGCAAAAATTTTGCTGTTTCACACATGACCATGGTTAAAACCAGAAAGGGTGCCAGTGCCTCTGAGAGAAGCATAGACAGTGAGGAAGAGCATAGAGGAACACGTTTACCTGTGGTTCTTCCAGGCCTACACAGTTGCAAAGCTGCAGCATCTAATTTGCACCAACAAATATTGCAATGCTTGAACTAGTAGAAGCCATGAGATATTCCTGATTTAAATGTACAACTTCATAAAGGACTAGGAAGTAAGTCTGCCTCATCACAACATTCACTTGATCTTTCCAATACTCATTCCCACTCAGTTCAGAAAGTGGCACTGCAGACATTATAACATTTCATTTGCATGTCTAACAAATATTACTTTGACACATATTATCAAAATCTGTCACTTTTGATAAAGATACTGTAAATCCTTCCACGTGCTTAGTCAGTTCTTCAGTTCATCACTAAGTGGGGTACTAAGAGATCTGGAATTTTCCACAGTTGAGATCAATTCTGAGACATAAACTGTGTAAAATTAAACACAGAAAACAAAAAAAGCCATTTTAACATGAGAATGAGGTGTCCTACATGCCCAAAGTTCACTGCCTGGAGCTTTTTTCTAAAAGGCAGCCCAAGTACCTGGAGAATCATGTCTGCTGTTGAATTATACTTAGCCATCTTGCTTTGTTTACATACTTCAGATGTTGCTGTTGAACTCTCCTCTAGGCATGAAAGATGTTGAAGTTTTACCAAAGGCGAAAGCAATATGTGTGCAGTTTGCAAAATGATTTAATTACTGCGCAGTTGGTTGGCAGGAATGACGCTGAAAGCCACACAACAAAGTTGCCATCAGTTGTGTGCTTATGCAAGATTACATTTTAAGGAAAGGAAAATAAAAAATGGTTGTTGCTAGTACAAGACATGAAAAATGACCAGAGCCTTGAAAGCTGAGGCCAGGATTTCTGAAGATATTTTGATAATCAACTGGTCACATGTGGTCAAAATCAACTTTCTATCAAGTTCTAAATTACTCTATTTTGTTTCATTACTCTTTTAATGTCCTGAGTCTTGTAGTAAAACAACTTACTAGTTTTGTTTGCTTTCCCCTCTTCCTTTAGATTGAGAAACAAATTTCAGATTTTCTGATTTACACTAAATAGTGGGGAGGAGGATGGTTGTGAGGATTTTATTGCTGCAAAACTGGCACATCAGTTATTTGGGAAGGTACTTGCTCATCCCGTCAGCTATCTTGTGTACTAATTAAACTGATGGATTATTAGCCAGGGAGAAATCTTCAAAGCTGTTTTTGGAATGCTGGAGGCACTCTGCCGAATCAAAAATGCAAACAGCTTGATGGTTAACAGGATGTAATTAAATGCACAAGTGATGTTACAGCCCTGCCTGTGGGTTATCACAAAGCCTTCTTCCCGCTCCCACCCCAAAACAGGTACGCTACTGGCACTACACCCCAGAACACTTACCTTTCATATGCTGCTGGCTTGTTCTTTGGAGAAGCTTATTCTTTACTGACATTTTTATTTGCTTAGCATATTTTACCTTGCATGCAGTGTTGACACGACACCCCAGCTGAGTATTGCTCGCACATGGAGTCACAGGCCAAGTCACTCGTGCAATGCACACAGAGACAGCAATTATACCCTCCACTATTGCATTTAAATAAAACCTTAGAAAAGCCTGAATAACCCTGGAAAGAAAAATCCTACCCAGCACGTTATTTCTATCCAAGCAAGTGTACAGTCTGATGCCATGGTGATAAATCCTGTGAAAATATTTAGTAATATCAGAACTTAATTGAAGTGTCTGAGGCAGTAAGTACCTGCATATTCTGGCAAGATGTAATTAATTAAACAATTTAATCTTCATCAGTTTATCAAATTTGTATTTAAGGGTGACCCATTCAGTACAAGTGCAATAAAATCACCTTTGCATTTTCAACTTTCCACTGGAAAAACAGGAAAATTTGAGAAACAGAGAAACCAGGAAAATTTGCTAAACTGTGGTTCTGCTATCAATTCTCCTCAGAGCAAAACTAAATGACACAGGCTTATCTGTGAGTAGGTGTGTATAGACCAGAAGCTGTAATGGTGTGAGAAATTATGTGCAAGGAAGCTGACTGCTAGTTCAGATGGATCAACTTCATGTTTTCAGCTAAAAACAGAGCAGAATTTTAGTGCTGGCAGTTGAGTTGGAGCTGTTTATTTTCCAAAATGAATTTGAGCCAAATATTTGATGGTATTCAGCAGTTTACTCTGATTTTTCCAGCCTTGTTTATGAATAATGGCAGGACTCCAGTTTTTATGAATTAAAAAAAAAAAAAAAAATTACATAAAAGTGGCTAAATTGGATTCTGTCTGCCATTTGGTAGAAATATAAAGATGATGTGAATGCTATTAATGGATTTTAAGTTTGACATGTTGGGCCTTGTTAGCAAGTCCCACCCATCTAAAATATTCTTTTTAGTCACATCACTAGCATGCAGAACCTTCATGCAAATGATCACTCTTTCAGGAACTTACCCCATTTCAGAGGAAATTTTGGCTGAAGAATAAGTACTGCAGGGTGGGTTTTTTCACTACTGTGGTTCTTGTAAAGAATAAAGCTTACTGAGAGCTGTTCCTTTTGTTGTTAGGTCACAGTTAGGTCTTTCTAATGTCAAAACAAGAGTAAAACATAAAAAGTCCTCCACCCAGACCCTAAACTGTAATTTAGCACATTTCTGAAGTTTCCTCTATAGGTGTGTTGTGTGACTTGAGATTCCTTAACCAACCCAATTTGATCTAAGTTCTCCTGCGATATCCCATAGTGGTCTCAGCATCCCCAGGATCAGGATCCTTCTTTTTACCAACAGAGTGACTGTGGAAATGGAGAATTGCATTACATGCCTTATCTAGCATCACTTATACAAGCTGGGACTTCCCATCTGCGGACTGATTTTCCTTGTTGCTTGCCTCTGATTCACTCAGCTACATATATGCCCCAAAACGTATTTTGTACTATTAAAGTGGTTTCCACAGTGATATGATGCTGTAAACAACTTAGCTGCAAGAAAATTCAAAGCAGAATTTCTCACAGAAATCATTGGGAGCAAGACATTTGCTGTTACTCTGTCTGTAAACAACCATGTCTTCGACCTCTATCCCATACATTAACAATGAGTGGTCAAATTCACGGGAGCCTGCACATTCCTTCCTAGTCCCACATTGGTCCATGATAGTTACAGCAGGCAATTCCAGCTCTCTGAGCAGATGTGATGAAGCTCTTGGATTCCTTGTCTCACCAATACTGATTTTACCCATGAGGAAATACCAGCATCTGGCCAAATAAGGCAACAGTATTACATGAAATTCGCTTTCCATTGTGCAGGGGCAGAAAGTACTAAGGAGGGAAGGAAACCCCAAAAAATAGCTGCTTACTGATGTCTGAGCAGCTTTACCTGCTGTGCAGTCCTTGCTACCAAAAAGTTGGAGGTCTGCCTAGGTGCTTTACCTGAGAAAAAGCAAACTGCATGTCTCAGGGCAAAACCCAGTATAATTACACTGGCCATGCCCCCAGAGGAGACAGAATGTATCTGGCAGAATCAGGACTTGGACAGTGTGGTTAAATTGAGATTTAGGGACCGCTCCTACTGTGAAAATTTCCCACTAGAAGGGGAAAGGTAGACTACTGCTCTAATGCTGTGGTCCTGTTAAATTCACCTCATTTGTGCACTGCCTGATGAGACTGTATTGATAAAACTTATTTCCAGCACAAAAATCTTTGGCTGGCTGCAGAATGGTGCTGACATGTTTGCTCTAAAGCAAGTAGTATCTAGAACATGCTGAAGAATGGTGCTGAGCAAAGGATTAAGAAAAAACTTGCATTGCTGTCATTACCTTTCTTATGAGGAAATGAAATTTGCACATAAAGTGAAAAGAATCAGCATAGGACAGCACTGATGTGGGTACTGATTATGGAAACAGGCTCAAGCAGATATCTTCCTTCATCCTCAGGCTTCAAAAGCCATTTCACAGTGCACAAATCGCTGCTGGTGTTTGGCACTTCCACTGATCAGACACAGAATAAATGACAGGCCAAAGAAGAGCAGGAAAAAACCCAGAACTATTTATGGTCAGAAGAGTGTTTAATGTTAATCAGCAATGTTGTTTGTCCCTTCCCCCACTTGTGAGAAATAAAACTCTTTATAGAATGCCTTGTTTCTTTAGGCCACTAATATTAGAAAAAACTAGATTTTGAATTAAAAGCCTTCCTCATGTTCTCTGACAGGAAAACAAGGAAAACCAGGAAAACAAGTTCAGGCCCTTTTCTCGAGCACCTAGGCTATAGAAGCTGCTGACAGCTTGCTGGAAGAGAAGCTTTTAGCAAATAGCAATATGCAGTATCCTTCAGACTTCAGCAGCCAAACAAATGCCTTTTCTAACCCTGTTATTTGAGAAGTTCCTACATTAGATGCACATTAAGGCACTGATGCCTCTGCCAGAACACAAAGGTGCCCCTTCTGCTTGAATCATAAACTAAATTAAAATAAAAGCAAGTATTTCTAAGCAGTATTAACCTAATAAATTGCAAAAGGCAGAGAACAATTATTTAATACACAGCAGAGAGTACTAAATAAAATACTCTGTCCATTATGGGGTATTATTATGGGAAGTGCTGCGCTTCTGCGATGGTTTTCTACCTTGATGGGAAGAGTGGTATGTTTAACAAGTGCCTTGTCCTACAAGGGAAAGTACAAGCAATGTGTGTGTGAGAAACCCAATCTACACCTGAGAAACTGCCTTCATTTTTAAGTATTTAGGTTCTAGATCAGGAAAAAGAAAACCTATAAACCCACACCAGTGCTTAATTACCCTGATGTACCTACTGTCTTAACATTTTTATAATGTTAGAGATGACTTTGCATTGGCTGCAAGATGAGAACATGAAGTCAAGCAGGTACTGGCAAACGGTGGCACAAAACACCCAAACTTTGACTACTTATGATAACTTGTTATTGCTTATCTGTGGCACCTGGGGCTTTGGGAAGAAGAATTCAAGTTGCAACTCCTAAGTTATTCCTTCTCTTCACTATTCTTCTTCACCAAAGCTTCCTGAAGAACATTTTCCCTTTTTTATTAACAAGGCCTAGTACCAAGAAAGTTAAGATTCTACAAGAAATTTGGATTAAAGTTTAATTTATTTCTTCCTGATATGTTTTACTTATCAGTATTCTTGTTTCAGCAACATCTACAGTTTATGGCAGCATGTACATTTCTGTATTGTAATAAACCACTCTTCATGGTTTAACAGCGAATATGGAGTTAAGGATTAGCTGGTAAATATTACTGCTGGTCCCAGACATCTTTCAGTGCCCCATGACAGTTTGGTATAACGTTTCCTCTCCCGTCTGCCTGATTTTCATGGGGATTTTTAATTTTAGTTCACATGGGAGTCACTTCTTCACTATATTCTGGGATTTATAGATAAGAAAATTGGGCATGTTTCATAATTTTTGTGTTTCTGTAGCACTGAGCGTGCTTTAACCCATTTTGAACACTTGCTGACCTGAATTCCTCGTGTGCTGGGCTAAACTGATCTGCCAACGTTCAAACAGGAACAAACAGTGATCAATGTCACAGTTTTGCTTTTCATCAAGCTTCAGCCCTGCACAAGTGTGTGTACTCACTGACACGAGGAGGAGCAGGGTTGGTTTGCTCAGGACACAAGGAAATGTCTGTAGAATCATAGCATATCCCAAGCTGGAAGGGACCCACGAGGATCATCTGATCCAATTCCCAGCCCGGCACGGGACAACCCCCAGCACCACACCACATGCCTGAGAACATTGTCCAAATGCTTCTTGAACTCTGGAAATTGTTTGCAAATTGTTTTAGCATCTGCCTAAGTGAGTGAGTTATTTTTCATTGTTCTACTTTTTGATGGCACAGCAAGCAACCTGAAAAATTTTACAGGGTCCTTCTAGTCACCTAGATTTTAAAGTGTTCTGTAGAGCATGGGAAGCACCAGGTGAGCTGAACTGAAAGGAAGGGGAAACTGAATTGAAACATCTCTCAAAAGCTCTTTGTCAATCCAAGTATTGTGAATGATGATTCACTTGCTTCCACTAAGCTGCACAAAATTTATTGTGTAGGTTAGTAAAAATTTTATTTAAATTTTATACAAGGCATGACACTGCTTCTGAAAGTCGGAGGAAAAGTTGAAGGCAATGCTAAAGTACTTCCTCTAGAAGATTCTCTGCTCATCCTAAACCTCTGGTTACTCAGACTCCTGCTGCTCTTGCTGAGCTCATGGCTCCAATTGTTTATGACCCTCTACCCTTTCGAGGGGAACTCCACTGATGTTCTGATATTTGCCTTTCTGTTCTTTCATACAGAAATTACAGAACACACATTTATCTGCCCAAATTTCCAGGCTCCTCCTTTGAACTCCCCTGAATTGTCCTCTTAGTTTTTGTATGTCCCCAAACTAGTTTCTCATAAGCAGTTCAGCCTCTAAAGCTATACAACAGACCATGGACCAAAAAATGCAGCTACCTTTACTTGAGAGTTATGCCTGATTTCCTGGGCATTGTTTAAAAATCCTCTGCTTTAAAGATACAGACATTGAAATATCCTTAGGGGTTTTTTTTGGATAATATTTTGGGTTGAGTCTTTGCAGTATGAAGCTGTGGGGTTATGAAGAAGCAGAAGGATTTGGTAGGAGTGGTTTATCTGTCATTCAGTTCCATTGAATTTCCTGACTTTGTTTCTCAAAACATATTTGAAAAGGCATGAAAATGAAGTTCTTATTAAAGGCATATTTTTCTACTTGCTGCTCCTCATAAGAAATACAGGAATGCAAATAGTTCTAAATTGAAAGGTAAATTACTTTACCATAAAACAATATCTGTAATTCAGGTGCTGGAAGCATCACAATGGTGTATACAGAATGGCACATTGGTCTCTAAATCAGAAAAATCCTGGATCAAAATATCGTTCGCCATATGCAAGATGCACTGGATTACTGCTAAACATAGGCACAGCTGCAGAATAAATATAAGGGGAAAATGGTATTTAAAAACATTAATTTTTTTTCTTGTAGCTGATATTTTAGTCTATATTTGACCTGTATTTCTACATGTTTGCCAAAAATACTTGATTTACCAAAATTCAGTACTGTTAATTAGCTGTAAGGGAACAGAGTAGGCTACTCAAAGCATTTAAGCTTTGAGTCTTTTTCTTTTTTTTTAAATATTGAATAAGGGCAACTTGTGATATTTTCTGTGTTTTTACAGTATATGTTAGAGAGGTCTGTGTGGACTACAATAATCCTTTTTTCTATTAACTGTGTACCCTCAAAGTTCACTCTGGCATTTCTCATACACTTGACAATATAGGGTCAGGAAAGGAGGCACAAACTTCATTGGAGGGGTGTGAAAACTGCATGAGTTCTCATTCAAAGCAGGGACTGCACATATTCAATCTTTAGAGCATCCATCCGGTGTGACACAGATGCTTTAAAGGAATTTTAAAGGTTTTTCAGCCACAGCATGGCCCACACAAACCCCTTTTCCTGTGTTCCTACAACCAGCATGTACTCTGGAACAGTCGGATTCACCCTGCCTGTGTGTTCAGTGCGCATTAACCTTCTGCCCAACCTGATGCAAACATTTCTTTGCCTCCTGCTTTTGTATATTGACCCCCGAAAGCAGCAGCAGCAGCTCACAGCTCAAACATTAATTATGGAACTACAATTAGGGTACTGACAGGTCTAGTGCCCAGCTTCAGAACAGGGAAGGTACAAACCACAGCATTTTAAGTTTCCAGGTGACACAGTAGGGATTTCTCTGTTATGTAAAGGACACTTAGAGTGATTTTGCTCAAATATTTGCAGTGAAGAGCTACCACCTTCCTTATAAAATGTAACTGGACTTTAAACAGCACAGCTGAAGTTTTCTTACTATTTTTTCCCCCCGATTCTCCTCAATTATTATTATTAAATTATTTTAAAAATGGGGTTGTGCTATTCTCAAGAGCAAGCTGGTACTCTGTTTATCTAGTATTAAATACTCAACCATCCTTCCCCAAGAAGGCAATAGACCTTTCTTGTCTTAGGGCAGGGGCTCTGAAGCAAAGGGGACCTTCCCACTCTTTTTTCACAGACCCTGCAGTCTGAAGGGCCTCCTTTATAGTCCTGAGATTGTTAAACTCTATCCAGGGGCCAGTCACAGAGGGCATGTCAGAAATCTGAAAATTACACACATTCCCCTCTTCTAAGGTCAGCAGTGGAAGTGGGGGCTAAAGTAGGGCCCTTCATTCTCGGTCAGTGTGAGGACACAGAGGGGTTAAACCTCACAGCCACGGCAGCAGAGAACCAACATGCTGTTCTCTACATCACTGGGAACTTGCTGTGAGTGGGAGAGGTGGAATTCTGTAAATCAGCTGAAAAGAAAGGTTGAGATGCTGCTCCTTTGCAGCAGTCTCTGGTGTGGCTGGCCTCCATCATGACTGCAAAAGGGGTGGGAGGGAGAAATAGAAGCGAAGCTGTATCTGAGTAACGAAACTTTGGCAAAGGGCATGGAAATAAGAGATACAAATACCACAAGAGCTTTCTCAGGCTTAGAGCTAGAGGTCCCACAATGTGTTCCTGTCTTCCAGAAAGTTTTTATTCTGTATAAAAGAATATCACTGTGCTTCACAGAAATAGCTCAGTACATTCTCCAAAAGCCAGGAGCTTCAGTTTTCCATTTGGCATCGCTCTGACATTTCTGGGCCAACTTCACTTCCAGGAATCCAGTCTGACACAGTGAGTAGCCCTCTCATGCAGTTACTGAGAGTATTACTATTTTAAGTTGAAAAATTTAATCAAGCTGAAAATATGCATGTGGGACAGATATTTTAAAATCCAATTTAATTGTCAGTAGTTTGCAACCTGTGGAGCTACACACTTCACTATCAAAAAGTGGGAAGATTCACAGTTCCTCATCAAAAGACACACCGCATTCAACCTGCAAAGAATGAGAAACTGAACTGTTAAAAAGTAATCTAAAATAGTTCCCCTTACAAGAGCAAGTGTAATCATTAATATTTCTAGTCCTTACATTAATATACTTTTCTTCCTGCAAGCCTAGGACAGATGGATGGAAATGTTCGTTCTGTATGATCTCAGACCACCCTACTGAAGCAGGGTAAGTTGTACCATCTCGGGCTCCAACCTACGTCAGGTACAGCATTACAAACACAAAGGCAGAAATGAGCTGAAGAAGTGCTCTAAAACATCTGTGTACCCATTTCATGTGGGGAACCCAAGGCAAGTTTAATGCAGGATGTTTTCCAGCTTGGTCTCAAGTCCTCTAACTTATCTCAGATTATTAGCAAACTCCTTACACTGAACACAAACACTGGAAGCTTCCATAAAGGTGCTGCTTTTAAAGTATGGGGCCTTGAAATATTAAGTTTTCTTTGTGGAGTTACATCCTTTAAATGTAATAGTGTGGTTAAAACATCCTCACCAAAGACCAGCTGTAACTTCCATAAACTGCTCCCTCGACAGACTTGGCTCAGTGCTTCACCCTTTGAAATTGCTTTGGGTTCTGCTGGCTGGGGCAAGAATTGGGAGAAAGAACAGAACCTTAATTTCAGCACAGACTTTCCCAGCACAAGAAGGACTCTGAATGATGTGATCACTAATATGCTGGGAATGTACTAAATCAGCTGCTGCCCAGCTAGGATTGAGTTGGAGACTTACAGTTGTGATTAAAAGTAGTAAATACCTTTTCTTAGCATTTTTCTTAACTTGCAATTCAGTTAGGAGGTATTTTTGACAAACAAAGAGACTGGAAAACTCATTTGTAGCACAACAGTACATTGAAATAGGAAACAAATGTTCACCTTTTCTCAAGTATAGGTAGAAAGTAAATGTAGTTACCTGGGAGAGTTCTTTGTGAAAGATTCTTTACTTGATAGAATAAAAAACATCTTCTTTCACAGTTAGTTGCCCAGGAGAGACAGATGCAAACATTTGTTTATTATGTTGGAATCTTTACATAATGCATAATTTTCAATACCTCCAGGCAAATGGAATCCCATTTTAAGAAATGAGGATTCATGGACTGTGTTTTCTCTATAATATCACCTCCTTTTTCCCTGCTTGGTAACTCATTTCTCTGCAACTAGATGAGCTTGGGTAATCTTTCAGTCTTTTGGGAATTGTGCTATGTAGTGAAGTGGCAACCAGCCATTCCATATGGTTTTCATTCCCTTCAGTCTAAAGGACCTTCTCTGTCCTGTTATGTGACCATCTAAAACAGCAGAAATAGAACTTTTTACAGCACAGATATGAAGCTACAACACGACTCATATGTGTAAGGGAGGGAGAAGTATTTAAGAGCCATACAGACCATTTGTTTTTATTTTAAGAGTCCATATTTTTTCTTTTAGGTTCCACATAAGGCAGTTATCATTATCCAGTGTCTTGGTTTTGGTCTGCCTGCCTGGTTCTCATTCTTCTGGGTGGTCTCCCCAGCCAAGTTCCCCAAACCCCCAAGTTCATAATAAATATTTAGGCATTTCCTCAATGCTTTACAAACAATTTCTTCAGTTAGTATAATCCTATAATGATTCTTACAGGCTGCCCAGGGAGTTCATGGAGTCTCCCTCTTTGGAGACATTCAACATCCACCTGGACATGTTCCTGTGCAACCTGCTCTAGGTGACCCTGCCTTGGCAGGTGGTTGGACTAGAAGATATGCAGAGATCCCTTCCAACCCTAAATATTCTGTGATTCTGTGAAAAAGCATTTAATGGCAGCATTTAGCATATTGTTCATCAACACAGCTTTTCCAGGGTTTCCTGATTATTCGTGGGGGTGTCCTATGTGCAACAGTTATGGAGGCGACTTTGCAGTCAGGAATACCCCAATTTTTCAGGCTGTCAGAATTCCTCACATCTGCCATCCAGCAGCTGCACTGCTGATTTGCTGTCAGCTAGAGGAACTGCATTTTTTAAAAGCCAACTTCTGAAAACTCATGGTCCATCTTTCATTCCAAAATACATTCAGAAAAATCAATTAAGAATCAACTTCACAACAGAGCCCTTAATACACCATTGCACACCCTCTATTGCCATGAATGAGATCCAGTGTTCAAGGTTTTCAACTTCTATAGACTGCAGGCTTTCAATTCCAGTCAAGTCAATGGGAAATAGAAGTCCACCTCAACAAATTGGACATGTCATAGTCAATCCCATATATTTTTTCTGATAACATTGTGCTTTGAAAATATAAGGTGAGTGTTAGGCAAGTTTTTATTTACTAAAAGCCAGTTCATTAACTACATAAGGCTTTTTCCTAGCTGTATTTTAGAGGTCCTCTAGTTGGGTATATTTAAGTGAAGGTTAAAACCCCTGTCTTTTGTGAGAAATGAGAATCATAATTTCTAAGCTCTTAAGGTAGCATTCTAAAAATATGTATTTATTTCTGAGTGCTAGTAGGAAGACTTCCATGACCTTGTTCTTGTCAGCATGCTATTTAGAAATAAAATCCTGATTTGCGAAGTGTCAGATAAACACAGCTGCGCACATGTGCTCACTTGATTGCAGAGTGCGTGCACAACTTTGTTTACGTGGGCCAAATCAGCCCACAATTGCACTTGCAATCGAGGTCTCGAATCAGCAGAGGCTTTACAAGGTCTGCTGGTTAAAAGCTGCCACCATGCACACACTCAGCATATTTGAGAAGACCCTACACAAAGCTCTCTGTTGCCTCTTGGAGATTTGATCCCAGTGGTGGTGGGGTCTGAGTTTATCACTGGGTGTCTGCTCTAGTTCACCTTCATCAAAGTGCACAATATCAGGTTTTTCTTCCCCTCCTTTTAGGGTATTCATCTCAGTAGGGAAAAAAGCTCAGCAATGAATTATCTTACTGCATTTACATAGAGCTTCACATCCCACCTGAACATCAATCTATTCTAGCAGGTAATATCTGTACACTTGCTGTGCAGGAGAAACTGATGCAACCTTAGTTCTTAGTCTGCAGCTGTCTTTAGAGAAATGTGCCATATGTTTTTGAGCCAAACAGGAATCAGCACAGAAATGTTCATTCTCTCTGCCTCATATAAGCTACATTTTTAATTTTTAAAAATGTAACTAGTGTCTTTATGACAGCTCAGTTTTTTGTACAGAGAAAGGTTTTCCAGCACAGCGGAGTATCATGGAAGAAAACATTAAGACAGTTGTGGGACCTCATTCTACTTCACCAGGTCATTTGCCAGACTACCCCTCTCTCTATGAAACCCTCAGCCAGCTCCCCAAAACAGTTAAGTCAGTTGGCTAAACTTGGTCCTTGTGGTTCTGATTATTTTTCTGTACCTGCCAAAACCCCAAATGTCACCAGGGAACAAGAGAGACCTTTCTTGGAAACATGTGCATAATCACGTTGAAAGAAGTCATAATGTACATCACCCCCAAGTTCACTGCATTTGTAGGCTCTCTACATTCCAACAGGCACCTCAGAAAAGTCAGTACTGCTTCATTGTTTCTTGCCAATGTTTTTGAAATGAACACAAATCGGCAGGGATGTGATGAATTTGGGAGGTCCTACCTGCTACTCTGAAATAACTGTTAGTCAAAAATACCTACTGCTCTGGTTTAAGTGTTAATTTCAAATTTCTCCTTTGCAGAGCTGGGACTGAGCAGTTCCTAAGGAAAGGTGATTAGTGACACTTTGAAAGGTACTTGTGCTCATTCAGAAAGGGTGGTAGCTGCAGATACAGCCTAATGCAGACAAAAAATGAACACGCCTTCATTCAGCAGCAGTTTGACTCCAAATGTCATAAGTGAACACGGCTGAGAAGGCAGAGTCAGATAAAATATTTTCATGCAGAATTTTTAATCAAAGAGACGTGATAGTTTAATAGATTTTGAGGTTGAAATGAGCCAATAAATCTAACAACCTCCTGCAGCACAGGTCCTCTCATATGTTCTTGTATCCAGTGTAGGAATTCAATATATTCAGCCAGTCCTCAGTAGCCTACCAAGTTTCTAGCACAAGGAGTGAGCAGGAGAGGCCAAGGTTGGACACTGAACAGAGCAGGGAGTACTAAGAGTGTCCATATCTTTCCAGTCAGTATCCTTGCACCCTTATAGGAGAGACTCTCCTACCTTAAACTGGGAAAAAAAATCGCTTTCTGATGGCAAGTGGAATTAAAGGCATGATCTTAAAGAATCATGAGGACATACCAAGCAGGCACGTAAGCAGGACTAACGAGTGGGATCCATTTCTCTGTGTGTAGGTCTTTTACTGTACACACTTGTTCAAGGTTATCTCCAAGGCAATCTACCCCTGCCCTTGGGTTAGAGGAAAACTTGGCTCCCTCATGCAGACTATTATGTAGCCTTGCTGTATTTTTTGCATCAAGAGCTATATTCTAGTTCTGTTTTGCTCTGAGACCGTAACAATAGTTCACAATGGTCTTCAGGGAAATTAAAGAAAATTAAAGGAAAACATGTTTCACAGGAAAGTACAGATAGTACAGAGACAACTGAATTTATCAGTTGTGAAGGAAAAACATGCTAGTTGAACCATGCTGCTAAAATGTTCCACTTGAAGGTGTCTAAATTTGGGTGCTAATTGAAGGTGTCTAAATTTCTGATTGCTTGATAATTCAGCCAAAGTGGCGAGGCACTGTTTGAGAAAACATGGAAAAAAAGATTTTGCTCTGCCAACTGCTGTCCCCACCTGTCTGCTGGCGAGTCTGCATTCAACAACAGCAACGTGCACACAAAACTGACTCTTCTCTCAGTGATACTCCTGAATCTTAATTTTGTGTCACGTCTGCATTCAATAGTTTCCAAAAGACTGTATACCTCACTGAACCATTTTCATGAAGTTAGGGCAAAAATCTTTTATGCACCGTGAAAAGGGAAACGGATTCTTCAAGGTGTTTCTAATGAAGAGATATAAAAGTAAATTCTTCTCTTGTTTATACCTCTCCGAAAGTTTCTACTTTGGAAAGTTGTTGAACTGTAACAACTATAGTTGCAGGCCAGATAGAGAGACTTCTTGATGTTTGGTAAAAATGAGGAAAGGTCATTGCATGCAGAAACTGCCAGGTTGGGCACGTGATCTCAGATCAAGGAATGTATTGTGTTTCTCTTCAAATTCCAGAAAAATGAGGAATTTGAAAAGAAATGGAAGCTTTTTTGCCATTTCTCTCTTTTCAGTCCTAAAGAAAATGTTATACAAAGGATGTCTCCCAGTGGTGGCCTGCACTGGAGACTACCGAACAGCAGCTTCTTGCTTTGCTTGTGGAGGAGAGGTGCCAGGACCAAAGGAGGCCCACTCCAACAGCTGGTCAGCTTCCAGCTGTTCTGATACATTACTTTCTTAGTACTTCTTCCCCATGCATGCCACTAAAAGGCCTTTAAAGGTCTCCAGAAACAACCACTTGAACAAATAGGTCTCAGAGCCAGGGTGTGAGTGCTCTGAAGGCAGCAGAGTTTAATCGGCACGAGCACAGAGTGAAGGTTGGCTGCTGTCCCTTTCACAGCTGCACAACCCCTGCTGCTCAGCCCTTCAGCACAGAGCCTGGGAATGGAGAGAAATTTCATATTTGAGCAGAACACAATAAGAATATTGTTAGAGATCCCATGGGGCAACAGCATTTCAGAATATGCTATATGCACAGCTTGAGAAGACACTGATGCTGGCCAGTCAATTTGATAGTGTGCATTTTCTCTGTAAGACATTTTAGGCTAACAATTAGGAAAAATACAGATTTTGGGGTTACATGGCAGATCTCTATCAATTTCAAACTGTAATTACTTGAGGGGAGTTCAGATGAAGAATATTTGAATCTATCCAAGCTATGCATTATAGTGCAGAAACAAGTGAAAGCTGAAGTTATTAATAAAACAGCAAGTTCCAGAGATCTTTATTCAGCAGGATGAATAAAAATTTAAGCATTTTAGGTTTTAGTTGTTATTTAAGGAATTCTAAGACCATATATGAATTAAATGCCAAACAGGTTTGCAATTCAACCTTGGTTTGCAGTACGCAGGGGGAGCTCTGTTGGGGGGCAGCTGTAAAAGTGATCATTTTTAGAGGACTTGGAGCCACAGCAGAAACTGCTCAGAGGATTTCTGGTACATTCTCTGATGGCATATACACAGCTGAATTACTCCCACGTGACCCAGTTCATAGCCATCTAATTCAGAAAATATTTTCATTTTATGGCAGGAATATTTGTAACCTGCTAGTACATTTGTTTTCCAAGCAGACATGGTTTCAAATAAACTAGGCAGCTCTGTTCTCTTCCTTCCAAGTTTTGGTAAAAACATTTCAATCCTCTTCAGTCTTCTTCAGGTTATACTCTAGATGTAGAGGAAAGAGGGTGTAAGTGTTGCTCACAGCATGATCTAGAACAGTCTAGCAGACCAAAGTCATTTGTAATCGGTTCTACAACTAAGACACAGAACCACCCCCTGCCCCCCCAAATCTACAAAACCAGAAAAACTCAAAACAATCAAACCCTATGAATGACAAGACTAATTTGCTTTTGCAGTAAGGGCAAATATGGCTCTTGTCAAGAATTGGACTAAATGTATTCAGAAAGCTCTGTTTTCACAAGAAAGAAAATACCACTGTTAATCATTCTTACTGAGTTACTGTAAATACTGACAGCTGGATTTAGAAACTTGAACTAACATGAACTTTAAAGTTCGTTCACTGGATGAGGATTCACAAAAAAATTGTCAAAAAGAGAACCCCAGCGCCAAATCTGTGGCTTTTGTGCCATACTTCTGGTGATTGAGAAACTCCCCATGTCCACTTACAGTGGAAATGCATCCTATTTAGTATGGTAGCCAGATTTTTAACAATTATTAAGCACTTTCAGGTAGGAATCCTCCCAGGCTGCCAAAGACTCTAATTCTATAGATGTAATAATAAGGAATATATGGGGAGAAAGTCTGTGTCCATTTGGTTAATCTGTAACAATAACCAGACACTCTAAACAAAACACCCTGTGTTGGTGCTCACCAGCCCTGCCAGCTCCAGAAATGAAGGTTTTTGGGTTTTACACTACTACAGAAATCTTTATCACTGGAAAAGGTACTCAAGAGTTCACGCCACGAGGAAAGGCTGTGCTAGGCAGCTGTGCTTTTGCTGCTCACGAATTCCCTGCTACTTCAAGGAAACTACTGTTGCCCATTCCTGGATAACAATAATTGCTTAAAACACTATGCTATGAAGACATTGAAATGAGAAAATCCATAATTCATCTCAATCAGCAGTTTACTATGAAAATGTGTTTTGCAAATCCCAAGACAAGATTCCACCAATGTCTGTCCAAAAGCCCTTAGAGAGCACTGCTGAGTTGTAGTCTGTTCCTTAAACTGTGGGTACCAGTGCACTTTAAGCTGATTTGGAGGAGCAGGAATATCTGCTCTACTTGCTTTGCATAATCAAAGAACCACATAATTCCTGGAAAAGTAGTTGATGATTTCAAAGCTAGGGTGTGGTTAGCCCCCTACTAAATTTGTATCCCTTTGGGAAAATACTAAATCTCCATCCAGGACTTTGGCAGATGGTGAAGCAACAGTGTTTAAAGATGAATTTACAAGGGGGATGGCTGGGGACTTGGGCTCCAGTAGCCCTTTTCCAACCTTTGTCACTGTATATAGAGATGTGGGCATGACCAAAGGTATACAGCACAAAAAAATGGCCAAATTGTGGCAGGTCTTCAGGCAGGTCACAGCCAAGCAGCCTGAGATCAGTGACATAAGGGCCAGTGCAGATCAGCTCTCTTCCATGAGTGCCGGAATCAGGAAAGTCCTGAGAAGTCATCTTGGTGCCCTCCAGCTGTACACTGACTGATGAGAGACAGCACAGCTTCATCTTCAAAATGGCTCGAGGGGTCTCAGGCTGCAGGTGGCAGGAAAATGTGGTGGAAATGTCTTACTGGGACATTGACAGAACTCAGGTGGGAGGCATTCCTTGTGGGACAGATTCACTGCCACGTAAAACTTCTCTGAAGCAGTGCAACACAGCAATGTCTTAATGAGCTACAGAAAGCTGAGAAACCTGGTAATGGCTATTCATTCAGTAATTTTGAGATTGTTCAATACCCACTGCTCTTTTTTTCTTCTTCTTTTTTCTTTTTTTAAATCTTTTTCTCTTTTTTTTCTTTTTTCTTTTTTAAGATTCAAAAAGCCTACATTCAAAAAAATTGAAAAAGGTTGTTTTTTTTTTTTGAGGGTGGAATGCAACTCAAACTCGTTGCAGGATGTCAGAATCAAGAACTGATAACACAAGTGAAACCCAAACCACATGAAAATTGCTCAGCCATATTTGTTTTGTTGCAGTATTTTTGAAAACCAGTCAGTTAAACTGATATAGTAAACAGTGCAATAAATTCGGTGTATTTCTGTTGGAAGGCCCTGAACAAATGGAGAACACTACTAATATACCTCTTTATTAACTCTCAAATTCATTGATCTCAATTTAGACATCCCACTGCAAGAATGAAATCTCCATTGTCTTAAAATCCATTTCCACTATTTCCTTTAAGGGAATGCTACTGAGTCATAACTGTAACACTAGATCTAATTAATTGGGACTTTGTGCCAGCACAAATATCAAAACAGCTGATACTTTGATTTTTGGCTGTCTGTCCCCTAAGACTATTCAGTAGGTAGGAAACTCAATTACTTTTTTAAAGTTCCATTATTCTCTAAAAGAAATGCACAAAATTAATCTTTATGCTGTGACTTCACTTAGTTTATCCTCTGGCTCTGTTATTGCTTCTAAGGATGAAGTATCATTGCAACATTTGCACACAGTGTTCACCTAACATTTAAAAATATCTGTGCTTGTTAAGGAAAAGCCCAAATACATTGTGACAATTATGTCTTTGTTTTGTTTAGCTGTGTACATAATATTTTGCAAATGTGTGTGTAGAACATATTGCATCTTCTTTCAGTGCTATAATGGAAGTTTGGGCATCAGAACTGGCTATGTTACCAACACAGCACTAGAATAATTCACTCTAACTTCCCTCAAAAGTAAACAGGTATCCAGCTACCTTTACCACTGTTCCCTAAATTTACCTTTTGTGTCCTAAGCAGGGTTGTTTAATGTCCTAATTCAGGAAGGTGTTTCAGACATGTTTTCAGGTATCTTTCTTAACTCTGATAGCTGGCTGGGCATGTCTCTCAGTACTTTCCTGAACAGAGGTCTGCTTATGCCACTGCAGAAAAAGCAACAAAGGGCAAAACCTGCAAGGGGTGTGTCATGTCTTCCTTGAGTATCTTATAGTGATGACAACATGAGGGTAAGTGTTGGCCCCTCAACAGCTTCAGTAAGCAATCTTGTATTACGGGGTTGATCAGCAGAGCTTGGCCAGTTCATTAGTTCTGCATCATTTGGAGTCCCCTACAGTTGTTTCAAACACGAGTGACGTTGTCCTGTTACAATCTCTGCATCTTTTCTCCAAGTCTTTTTCCACATTTATATTAAGAAAGCTACAGAGGTAAAAGCTAGGGGAAGCAAAATCCCAGGGGATAAGCCATCCTACTTATATCCATTAAGAAGCACTTTGGCATGCCTGAACATCTCACTGCCGTTGCTGGAATCCTATCTGACCAACATTTCCAAGTGCACAGCTACCAGGCAGGTGTGAGGATATTGAATCAGTTTAATTAATGCATTAAGAAGCGGTGGAGGGAAACATCACAGGCATATTGAGCTTCATGTCGGAGGATTCACCAAGAGTCTTTCTACAGCTACCAATTCAGTACAAAAGAATTGTCAGTAGATCAAAGCTCTCAGTGGGTAATATTTAATCACCTAAACCCCAACACTAACCACCTTATCTGATTCCTCCAAATATGCTGGATACACTGCAAATCACAGTAATGACACAGTAAAGAGACACGAGGGGCAAATGTTTTACAGTCTTGCACTTACTTTGACCAGATCTGTTGATATTCTTAGAAAATAAGTCAGTTCCTTAAATCACATTTGATTTTTTGCTCTGAGAAAGTTCTAGGTATAAACTAATGCTCTGAGGGGAATATCCTCACTCAGTAGAAAACTAAGCTGCCATTTAACACTGCCTGGTCTGAATGACCAATCTCATATTGGAAACAAGATACGTAAATCCTGACAGTCAATTTTACCTGCTGCTTTATGTGATAAGGCAACACTCTGCATAGTAATAGTGATTTGAGTTTTCTTATTACCTCCTGGGCAAGCTTTGCACAGTGTCAGGTTTTTGCAACCATTTTCATTCCAGCTATGCTGTGTTATTCTGTACTTCACCGCTGTGCTGGTCTATGCTTTTTATAATATGCACTGTAATTTTCATATTTACTTCAGTTTTGCAATAATATTATAAACATAAAGGCTACCAAATACTGCAGGATGCAACTATTTGTTAAACATTGTAACACCATCTATCAGCCTTCTTTAGTTATCGCCCTTGATTCTTCAGAAAATCCTGTGTCCCTAGAAACCACAGTACCCAGCATCAACCTTAAAAAGCATTATACTTTCTTATCTTCCCAAACATTCAATACCAAGTACAGTAGTAGTGCCTGTGGTTCAGCCTTACAGGAGCTCCCCTGCAGAAAAACCTGCATTTCTAATTCAAGCTTCAGGCACAAGATAATTTTTTTTGGCTCATCATTATTGACTGTAGGTTCAATCTGCTTAAGGGAGTCATTTATCACCACACTCTGATTTCCAGGTGCATAGGACAGATGAACTAATTATGCTGGTAACTTACAACAGCCTTGGCTACTTGCACTGGAGCTACACCAAAATGTGGTGAACCACAGTGTGAAAAAGCTGGCTTTATTCAGAAATACTCAATATGCTCTCTGCATCCCACTATCCTTCACCTGGGCCAATTCATCTGACTTAAGCAGTTGTGTACATCTGCTGATGCAGCCTGGCTCACTGGTACCACGGCAATTTATCCCTGCTAAGGCTCTGACACAGTAACTTCTGTATCAGCAATCAACAATGTATGTTTTCTCATCCTGTAATAAATGGAATGTGTTGTAATTCACAGTTACAATAAAAATGCTGAGAGAGGTGTTTAGCCTGATTCTTGCACCCCAGCTATATTCAGGGCAAAACTGAAAATATGCATTGAAGAAACACTTTGTCAGCTTCTCCCAGTAAGAGCAGCTGGTAAAAATCCTTTAGCTCTTTTCCTCTCTGAAAAGGAAGTGAAACCTGGGGCATCATCATAAGCAGCTGTTCATCATCTGGGATTTCCCTCACGTTGGCAGGAACTCTCAGCTCTGTATTTCAGGTGGCTTTGTAACCCTCTGAACAGACACACACAAGCTAAGACAGAACTAAGCTGCAGAAGGCAGAATAGATCTGTCATGTTTTGGATCCACAGCTTGCTCCTCCAAGTCTGAATGAGCAGTTCAGGTGATCTGGACACTACTCAATTAATTCTCCCTTCCTCTTCTATCCTTTCACCTGCATCTCTCTCCCCTTCTCAGCACTACATTACAAGAATAGTAAGGTTGCCAAGTTTATCCTCAGAAACAACAGAAAAACCCCAAACAAACCAAAACCACAGACTCCAGCAGATTCTCAGGTATGGAAAATTCAGTTCAGTTACATTTTGGCAAAGACCTTATCTTTAATTGTTCACAATAGGAAGTTTCAGCAGTAATAAGCAATTCTGTCAACCTCAGTGATGGTAAGTACAACATTAGTGCTGTGCATATGCACACATTAACATCTATTTTCATACTGTGAACAGATTTCCTGCACAATAGACTAATTTCAGTTTTCCCATGCTTCACAGCTTGGTTCTGATTGGGTAAGGAAAAGTGGATAAAATACCAGTGTTGAATATTTATTTGCTAGCTTATTTCATTTCAGTGGTTAAGGGGAATAGCATACGGTTTCCTAGAAAATATTTTCTTCAAATTGCTTCTCAATTGGTCTGATGTCATCCAGAGTATTTGTGTCCATAATGAATAACACATTAGGAAAGGGTATTTTTCACAGATAAAATAAGGAAGTAATTTTAACTCGATATCAGCACTGTTTCAGACTTTTCAGTATAATTTCAGAGTCAAGTTTTTATATTGTTGGTTGCCTGGGATTGGGTTTTGTTTCTTTTTTTTTTCTGGTGTTATTACAGCATGAACAAGCCAAAAGAAAAATCTGTGTTGCAAGATGACAATACACTGAGCTCAGTTTAATCAGTCTAAAAGTTTGTGAATTGAAAAGTATAGACTCCTGGTAAGCTCCTCAGAATTGACTGATGGGGATTCTAGTCATGGACTCTGTGCATGAAATCCTGTAACTCATAAAATCACTCTACTCATGCAAAGCACGGCTGTGCCTTGTTATTGCTGGAAACCCAGGACACATACTTGGCCTTCCTGTTTCTGAAGCATGCTCTGAAAAGAGTTATTTTCCTTATGAAATGATTCATAAGCTGTTTTAAGGAGCCTTTCTGATAAGGGTTTTTCCCTTACAGGGAAACTGTTCATCACAGTTAGGTCTGACCTGAAACTGACACATTGTTCAGAATGAAAAAAGATTAAACCCCACATTTCTCAGTTTATGCTTAATATTTAAATTCCTTCTCTTTTTTGCATCTACTTAGGGAGGGCTAGAGTTTGCAAGGTGTGTGGGCTGGCCCTTTTTAAAGGCACTCCTCAGAGTCATAATGAGCATTTGATTTACAAGTTCTTTGAATAAAGCCGTTTATCCAGACTGGCTCTGGATCAGCCAGAGACTTTCTGTGTTTCAATGAAGAAATGAATTCTCTGCAGCCATCCCACTGGCAATAGAGTCTGAGGTGCTTGGGCCCTGCATTCACAATGCAGAGCCCTGCAAATTGTTGTTTTCCTTTGGAGGAAAGTTCCTTCCTGGAAATTCAAACCACGTAATACAATTATGTTCTATACTTCACTCTGATTTTTATTTAACCCTTTTAGCTTGGACATCCCAGGACTGTCCATCAGAGGGGTGATAGGAAGCTCAGACTAAATGAATGAAGGAGGACAGAGGCTGTACCTCTTTATGATGGTCTCAGAGTCAGAAACTGCAATCTGTAGCTTCCCTACTCTAATATGATGGGAAAGCTACACCTTAATTTTTTGATGCCTCCATTTTTTTTCTCATCTCTGTTATGAATACAGATATTTCTGAATAATTCAGCCATTTTCCAGTCAGCTTTTCTGCAAATCATAAATAAACTGATACCTCATGAGTAAGTAGAGATAGCAGGTTTGGACAGCTGAATATGTCCAGCAAAGGCATCCAAATTAATCCAACATTTGGACACATTGAAATCCTACCAACTGCAACTGAATGTGGTCACATTCACCATCATGTGTATGGTGACCACATCAGGAGTCCAAAATTGTTCACATACCAAAGGCAATCAGGACCTTGTTCATTCTTTGTACAGTCAGTTATTTCAGTTATCAGGTGACGTGTTTTGTAGCTGGCATCCGGGGAGGTGCACGTAAGGCAGAAGAAAAATTTAATACTTTCATATGAAAACAATCAAACCATGTAAGCAAGCAGAAATATCTTAGCTGCAGAGGAATAAATTGTGCAGAATAGACTACAGCACCAAGCATATGATACACAAGAAACCTTAATTTAGATGCTAATTAACCCAAATGTAAGAATTACAGGGTTAATTAAGCAACATATCCCTCCCACAATTTTACCTGCTGCAGACACAGATGAGAGGAGAAGGATCTTACCATTTGATTAAATTAGCCACAAGCCACAGTGGGAAGTTATGATAAACATTTTTGGAAAGCATTTAATTATGAGCCGTAAGTAGGATGGATTCTGCATTTAGATTACATCCATTTTTATTATTGGACATGAAATATCAAATGATCAAGAAAACAACCACTTCAACAGCTATGTAATAAATGCTTCTCCTGCAGCACAGTTGTTAAACCAAAACATATATTTCTAATCAATTTAGTTGTAACCAGCATGCAGAAAACTCATTAAGTTTAAATTAAATCCTTATTTCAGGCACAGTGTGACCACTCTTGGTACAGTGACTTGTTACACAGCAATTTTCTTTTTGAGCTCTGTTCTCACTTTTTCTTGTGTGTGACACCACCCCAGCTACCTGTAAAGCAATATTCTCTGCTTAGACTCAGGCAGCTCGTTTGTTGGGTAATGGTAAGAGAAGCCTTCATGCAGATAAGATTCTCAGCTAGACTAAATTTATTCTTTGGGAACTGGGAGAATTCCATGACGTTTATAAAAATCTTCCTTATTTGAGTATTGATTCTTCAAGATCCACCAACAGCTGCTTTGACTTACAACATCTAAAGACACTCCTTCCCTAATAAGCCAGCTTGCAAGCAGAAGACTTGTTGAGAGCAGACCTCAGGCTGAAAATATTTTTTAAAAATAAAATCTAGAAACTAAGTTATTTTCTTCAGCTATTTCATTCCAAAAATTCAGCCAAAAGGAACCCTGGCAGAGAATTCAAAACACAACTCATGGCTCACAAATAGAACTATTTTATCAGCACTGCAAATCCCATGAGGAAAAACATCCTATTAAGAATATTCAGAATGATGCACAGGATTTTCAGATTAGTTGTACTTTTATATTTAAGTGGTAAATGCTGAATTTGGTCTATTAATACTTTCCCAAATGGCAGAGGCCTAGACTCAGGATATATTGGGGATTTTACAGAAAGTCAAAGAATATACCTGATCTATAAGGTTCAAGGAAAATTTTTAAGTTGTAAGCCAACTCAAGGATTCCAGTGCAAAAGCTTTCCTGGTATGTGGGCCCAAGCCCTGCTTTAAAAAAGCTTCATGGAGACAATAGCTAATTTTCCAAAGACCATCCTGAAAAATAGGATGAAGTAGCATTTGTTCTCCATGGGTTCCAGATCCAAATATTTAACAGGATATTTTTGACCATGCCACTGTACTGTACAAAAGGAGACAAGATAAGAAAAAGAAAAAATTAAATTTATTTTCCAAATCTGCTATACATTTTTCTAAGCTGTTTTTTAACCAGCCAGTTATATTCATAAATTTAAGCTGGAAAATTTATTAACATAACACTAGAAATTCTAATTTAGTTTCTTGTTTCTGAAAATACCATGTTCTGCAGAAAGGACTTAAAAAATATTTTCACTGCTGTCTCATGGAACAGTTGCTTCAACAGGTTGCCCTGAGTTTAAATCCAAGATCATTGCTGTTTCTAGAGAACAGTCTTATTTGAGAGAGTTTATATTGCAGCTATTGGTTCCCAAAGTAACCCAGTCTAATATCTTTACAGCTTAATGCTCAAACCACCACAAACTGTCATGCCTAAGCTCACTCCAGAAGAGCTAATGACAGAAGAATACTGATTGAAAATCCTTATCCATTTGATAAAAGAGCAGGGTAGAGAGATGTCTTACACCAGGGGCAGAAGGAGAGTCAGGACATAGCAGACTAAACTTCTCATTGTGTTGTTCTGTCAGCAATTCTGAGTTCGTAAACATTTATCTGCCCATTTTATAGGCTTCAGTCACTTCTCAGAGCTCTCCCACAAGCCAGTCATTTTAATGTTAACCAAATATTGAACTCGCTGCAAGTCAATAAAAACATTTATTGACTAAAATACTCAGTCTATGAACAGGCACAGTTAGAGGACTTCTGTTATAAAAGAGTGACAAAGTAGGAAGGGGAAATTGGCAGATTGGAAAAAATGAGTAATTCTCTGACATTACAGTTAGTAGAATGCACACTATTAAGCATAGTACATTTATTTACTGGAATAAATCTTATCTAGTATCAAAATAAGATACAGAAAAATGTGTATTTACAAAGGCACACAAGGCTCTGCTCTGCAAAGCTTAGCAAGAAATGGTTCTTGGGTCTTATTGGCATCTTCACATTGTTTCACCTAAACCTTTGATATCATTCATATCACACAGCAAGGTGATTCAGGTGCAAACCCCACAACTCTGTCAGCAGCAAGATTCTGCATCTCTTGATGTTTCACCTCTAAACATGAAATGTAAGAAACCAGTGAATGGTCCTACCTCTGTTTAACACATAAGAAAGAACGGTGTAGAAAAATCCCATAGTCCCTAAGATCATACAAGGGTTGTCTACCAATACCTATTTCTGTTCCACCAATCACTCGCACATTTTTTCAGAATACTTTTTCCATTTCTGATTTTAGGACTATAAGGCTATATCTGATTGTTTCAAGAAGCCACAGATATTTCAGTGTGGGTACAAAAAAATGTAGAGAAGCATTGATTGTTCAAGTTTTGTGGTGATTTCAAAACATCATTTTACAGTGGGTATTTAACTATTTGTGTTTGCTTTATCTAGTAATTTCAGATTTCTTTCCTTCCCAAAGCCACAGGTATTCATGCAAAATAATTTAAAGAACTATTTGCCAAATTTATAATGGATATGAACCATCTGCAATAAAGGGGAGACATAAATTGTTATTTGGAATAGTAGACAGCATGAACCCTGCTATGGAGCAAGCAGAAGTCAATTGAGACTTAAAATATTTTTAGGAGCAGCTTAATTCACTTGTGATAGCTGCATAGCAGTTATTAAATCTTCATTTGCAATGTGGATTTCCATACCTACTGAGAAGTTGTATAGCTTCTATGTGCCAGCACTAGAATCAATATAACATTCTGTAATTCATTGACAGTGAATCCCTTCCTCTTCTTGCAAACACAATTCATCAGGGTTCTGACAGCTTCCAGACACACAATGGATCCCATTAAAATAGGAATTCATGTTTTTCTTTGTCAGAGTACTGCAGACATATTCAAATGTGGCAAACCCTCAATAATTACTCTTGCAGCCCAAGAATGTCTTAGTCTAACCCGTAAGACTGGCTGCTCTTCATGGAAGTGTTATTAATCATGATGAACCCTTTATTTGTCCACATAAATGGTCCACGTTCTTCTACAGAATATTCAGTATGAATGTAATATTCTCAATTATACAAATGCTCGATCCTGTCTGTAGCTTTTTTTTTTAAATCAAACCAAATAGCTGCCAAGTCCAAGAGCAAATAGTGCTTGCTTGGGTCAGGAGCCACCGGGTGAATGGCAGCACTGTGTTAGCAAAATGAGAATGGCCTCATTATGATCTTAAAAGACCATAAACCACACATATTAAGTGAAAAAAAAGAAAAACCCCAAAGATTTCTTCATCTGATAAGCTTGTGTTTTCAGTGTTCCTTACGGAGTCAATGAAGTTTAATGTCAGAAAGATAACTACATACAATAACTAAAGAAGAACTATAGCTTTATATTTCTGGATATAAGCTTAATAATGAATCTCAAAATATCATTTTTTTCAGTTGTACACATGATTAAAATAGCTCCAGCTTTATAATACTGATCAGATAATTAAAGTAATTAGAAATTACACCTACTTGAACAGTCAGTCAGTAAAAGCACCTTTAATCACAATCAAAACCTTTTCTTCCAGAAGGAAGAATTTTTTTCCGTATTACAGATTTTTGGTAGCCTCTCATTCATTTTCTTCAGACAGTGATTAGAATAAGCCTTGTCAGTGCTTGGAAAGAACACGTTAGGAATGATTTTACATAGAAAAAAAAATCAATATCCCATTCCTGGCATTCAGAACTCCTTTCAGCTGACTTTTTGTTCCCCAAAAATGCTTTCCCTTGTTTCTCAGAAAAGCTCTCTTTACAGAAACATGTGTCTTAAACAAAACATTTGCTTGTACACTTAGAATAGAGGCATGGCTTTTGTAATACAGAACACTACAAGCCAGTTTAACAGAATTTGTTTGCTCTGGTGCTGGCAAAGGCTTAGTTAATACTGTTGCAAATGAACCTCCTGAGCGCTCCTGTCTTGAGCATCATCTTCTTTTCTCACCAACATAACAAAGGCACGCAAGGAATAGAATATAAGACAACCTGAAAATTCTGATCTCTGAAAAATTCCAGGAGTGCAGCAGCTAAATTGGATTGGATGCAAGAGCAGACCAGATTTGAATGCAGTTCTCAGAGCAAAGGCAGCTAATATTTCACGTTCTACTCTGCAGTTCAAAATAACTCCATTCCCCTATTTTTCAATTTTACCATTCTTTAAGATGTCAGCTTCTTGCATATTTTTTAAAATTTATTTTTAATTTTTACTTTTGGATGAGAAAAAGAGTTTGCTCATACTTATACGATACTTGCAAATAAAGGTGCCAGTCAAGTTACATCTTATTTATACTGAGTATGAACACCCTTGCCCAATATTTAATGAGCACTTAAGAAATATATTTAAAAGGGATTTTACTGTATTCACTTTGGGAGCACTGAACCTAGCTCTGCCACACCCCAACCTCCAAACTATCTCTATTAAAAGGCCTTAAATTTGGCCAAGATTTCTGTAAGCCAAAGCCCAGAGAAGGCAACTATTGTTTTTTATATTCTCGTTTTGGGGTGCTGGTGAGCTCGGGGCTTCCTCCGTGGCCGCCCAGCTCCCTACGAGTTTTTAGAATACCTTTCTAGCCTGCTGTGCCTGTTCCCGGGCTGCCCTCGCCGGCAGCTCGTACGTGAACGCAGCCACAGTCCCAGGGGGTCCTTCGGGGCACCCCCTTGACCTCCCGGAGCGGAGAAAAAAGGCGAGATGGGAGAGCCAAGCACGTGGGGTCTGGTGGTTGTTTATTGTCTCTCTCCCATGTGCTCTCTCTCGGGCTCTGCCGCGTGGTTTTTTCCCCGGTCAGGGGTGGGGTGGAGCCCCGGCAGCCGACAACCAATCGGAAAGGGAGGCAGGGGAGGGACAGCTAAACAATAGAGTTTCTCAGTCCGGGACCCTCTGCCACTCCTTGTCGATGGTGCCGCCCCCACCTCTCCATCGGGGGACAAGCTGCGTCCTGGCTGGGGCTGGGTGAATTCTGCCCAGCCAGGACAATACAACAGGCAGCATCCACCCACAAATGTGCTTCAGCATGCTTGACTTTTCTTGCCACAGATAACCATTTGACTGTGAAGCTGATTTGATTTTGACAGGAGTTCAAGTCAAAATTTGCCTTGATTATTGATGCCTGTCAACTACCAACTATTTTCTTTGCCCTTAGGACAAGTTTTTCCAGATTAGAATGCTATACTAAAATCTCCTCCCATTAATCTATTATGGAAAATCATTATTAAGGCCATGCTATATCTAAGTATTTTTCTTTGAAATTTCCCATGAAAATGGTTAAAACAAGGTCTTACACATGTCTTTTCAAGCATGTAAGATTATTACTACGAAAAGTTAAACAAGAGGTGTGTTTTACATTATATAGAGCTTATACAAGAAAGATGAAATACTCACTGAGGTTATACACCAATGGAACTGCAGTCTGAAGACAAGTGATTCAGAAGCTCAGATCCCATTAGGGATAAGAAATCAGGCTCCTATTCCTAATAGTTTCTGTCTGAGTTTAAAATAATCATACCGTATGTTAACATAGTAAAAGACATGTTCTTTAATTGAGACAACTGTGTTAAAAACAGATGAAATGCAGCTAAGTATAGATTCACCAAACCCAGTTTTAGCCTTTTTAAAAAGTGTTAGAGAATTCTTTTTCAAAAATGCCTTAACAAAGCAAATAATTTACTTAAGACTAGCTGGCTCTCTCTGATCTGAGAGACTGTGTTTTTGAATGTAAGTTTTGCATAAGAAGTTCAATGGAAAGATCATATGTCTTTTTCTGCATACCTGTAAGCTGTGACAACCAGGAATGGTTTGTATTTGAGTGGGAAAAGGTACAGACAGGAAGAAAGACTCAACTGACTTGGATTGTACTACCAGAAGGATTTAGAAATAGCCCCACAGTTTTTGGGAATCAACTGGAAAAGGAATTAGAGGAATGGAAGTCCTTTAATCTGCAAGGAGTTCAGTTACAATATGTTGATGAGATCCTGACAGCCACCAAAACTAAAGAACAGTGCTGAGACCTGGCTGTTGAATTGTTAAACTTTTTAGGATTAAATGGTTACAGGGTACTGAGGAAGAACGCCTGAGTGATGAAGAAGACTGTGACCTTTTTGGGTTTTGAAATTCTCTGAGGTCAAATGAAACTAAGCACAGAAATAAAAAAAGCTGTCTGCCAAATCCCAGAGCGACAAACTGTAAGAGAATTGTGTGCCTTTCTCGGAATGCTCGTGTGGTGGATCGGTAATTATGGATTACCAGTCCGACTTTCGTGTGGACTTTTAAAAACCGCCTATAAAGATTTTATTAAACGGATTGATCATACTCAGGCCACGTTCAAACAAATTAAGAAAGCACTAATGAGGGCTCCAGCTTTAGACTTGCCAGATTACATGAGATCTTTTGAATTATTCACTTACGTGTGACAAAATATTAGCTTGGGGGTTCCAGCTAAGTTCCCAGGGGAACAGAGACAAGCTGATGCACACCTTTCTGACCCACTCGATGATGGGAGCCAAGGGTGGCTGAGCTGTTTGTGAGCAGTCACAGCCTTGGTGCTGTTGACTCAGAAAGCTCCTAAATTGACTCCAGGACAAAGCATGACAGTCTGTGTACTGCATATGGTACAGACAGGCTTGGGACAAAAGGGGGCCACTGGCTGTCCCCCAGCCCAGTGCTTAAGGACCAAGTGGTACTAATGGAACAGGATGACTTTACCCTCAACACCACCTCTGTTGCTGATCCTGCTATGTTTCTGTTGGCCACCAAAGTAGGAAGTACTCCAGAACATGATTGTCTACAAATGATCAAAGAAGTTTATTCCAGCTACCTGGATTTAAAGGACAGCCCGATAGAGAACCCAGGCTGGGGACTATATACAGACAGAAGTAGCTTTGTTTGCAGTGGAAAACACATGTCAGGATATGTGGTAACTACCCAGAGCGAGGTAATTGAATCTAAGGCTCTAATGTCACATGTCTCAGCGCAGAAGCCTGAACTGGTTGCTCTCACCTGGGCACTGGAACTGAGTGAAAAGAAAAAAGTAAACATCTGGACGTGTTCTAAATTTGCTTTTGGCCTAGCGTGCATCCCATGGGGCACTTTGGAAGGAGGAGCATTTGTTATCAGCACATGCTACGTCAATCAAACATGGGACACAAATATTACATTTATTGGAAGCACTACAAAAACCAGCTGAAGTTGCAGTTATGCACTGTAGAGCACACCAGACAAAATAGGGCCAAAACGAGAAAACGACTTAGCCGACAGGGCGGCTAAGGAGGCTGAAGTAAAAGACATCTACGTTTTGGTTCCACAGTGAGAGATTAGCCTACCAGATATTAAGCCAGAATATAGTGCAAAAGTTTGTCAATTAATTGAAGCATTAGAAGCTAGATTTCACCCCTGTGGATGAGCAGTCACCTCTAATGGACAAGTAATAGTTCCTGAAGGAATTATGAGAGAAAGAGTAGACAGAGAACACCAGTCTACACTCTGAATTGCAGAAAAATTGTTAAAACACTTAAGAAAGGCAGTAATTATCTCCAAGATGACTGACGTGTATATTCAAAGGCTTAAAATTATGGCACATGTAAAGGAAATAATCCAAATACTGGAAATAAAGTGGTAATAGGGGCTATCAAATCTGGTAACTCCCTGGAAGATTATTGACAAATTGACTTTACAGAACTTCTGCATAAAGACGGCCATAAATATATTTTAGCCTGGCTGATCTTGGTATCACTGGGGGCTACGTGGCTGCTGTGCCCTGAGGGGCCCATGTCCTCCTGCTGGCCACAGCTGTGAGGCTGAAAACTCTCGACATCACACTTGTGGTTGTGTGGCAGAGAGGCTCAAATGGAAGAGGAGTATCAGTTGTCTCGAGGCTCTTGCTAAGTTATCCCTGTGGGAGAGGGCAGGGCTGAGGTGTGGAGTGCCCTTTCTCTATGTTTGAAGTGAGTCCTCCTGGAGTCAGTGGTGTGGTTTGGCTTGTCCCAGGGCAAATTGCAGTGTTCTGCTTGGGTGATGGGAGAGGGCTAAATAGGTGATATTTACTGTACCCTGAACATCCTCCTTGCAGGCAGGATAACAAGGAGCTGTGGCTGAAACTCTGTATTGTTTGGTGCTTTCCAAATGCAGTGCTTGATGCTTTTCAGCTTTTCCACTATTGTGAAGCAGTAAAGTGTTCTACACCTAGCAATGTGTGACACTTAATGTCAAAGTGACTGTTAGTTCTTCCCAGGTGGAGAAAGAAAGTTACAACGATGAAGAGCTGCTGTTGTTTTGACTTATTTGCAGGTTTGAGCATTCAAGTTATACTTGGACCAGAGTTCCTAAGCTTGTCTTTCTCAGATCATGAAGAATAGCAGAAGACACTGTTGCAGCTGTGCGACTAAAAAAGGTGTGGTACTTGCAGTATATTTCAGTCAGTGCTCTCTGGAAAGGGAAAAAATACAACCTTAAATGAGCAATTACATATAAACAAGATAACAAGGATGTTTTTGTTTAGCACCAATATAAACTCCCTGAGGGCTTAAGTTAAGTTGGACAGTCTTCTGAAGTGCCTTTATTAATCATGGGATAAATGCATTCAACCACAATTGCCACTGTATGATTTGAATGTATTCCAGTACGCCACAAAAATAAGACATTTATATATTTCCACTTAATGTTTTGGGGGTTGTTTTCCTGCTATTTTTTTTTTGTACCCAGATGGACTCTATAAAGCATGTCTATTATTCTGCTGGTGTGGTGACTAGTTAGGAAGCTGGTCTTCATGTTTTATTGCTGGTCTTGCAAACTGCTGAGCATGCTAAATCTAACAAAGCGTGCACAGAGCTCACTGATTTACCCATCTGGCCACGGTTTTGCATGCGTTTGTAGGGTGTGCTCAACTGAAATTGCAATATTGGGTAATCCACATGGAAACACAGCTCTTAGAAAATCAGTAGGAGATGTTGACCACTGCTACTCATCGTTCTTGAAGGAGGTACTGAACATTTTCAATTACATCAGTTGAGTGATTTTAGTATCAACATCAAGGGTATTAATATCAAATGATGTAGTTTTGCTACTGTGAGCAATATGATCATTTAAGTTAATCAGTGAGATCTTTACTCCTTCTGCACCAAAGAGCATCGTAATCATATCCAGAGCTATGCATCTTTTATATATTCTTGTTCATGGGTCTTCTGCCTGGAAAACTAATGCATATTGGTTTCTGCAGTGCAACTTGCATTTTTCTGGCAACTTCTAATTTTCATAATGCAGAAATATAAAGATAATAGGGTGTGCATGGTAATGAAAGCAACTATATTCAGAATACAAAAATTATGATGTAAACCTGAGATTAGAAAGAAATGGGTTGAAGGTGAGGGTGGAGGGAAAGGTCTCCTTTATCTATGAGTGCATTACATTTTCAAATGCCTGTGATTAGGAAGGTAGGAAAGCTCAGTCCAAAGCAAGTTTGAGAAGCTTAAAGGTTTTTATGATGGCTGTGGCTTTTTATGATGCTTGGGTTTTACTGAATTACTGAATGGCTACAGAATGGGTAAATGATTGTTAAATGTGTCACAAAGGTGTGGGGGGGCCTAGCAAGGAAGAGGTTTTCTACTTTTATTATAATGTATTCATGCAATTTGAGAAACTCAATTCCTCTGCTCATAAATGTGCAGTAGTATAGCCTCAATATATTGTAAAGAGTGGTTAGCTTACATCCCTTTGAAAAGCATAGTTGCTTTGTGTTGATTTAGAAGTCTTACACATGTGAAAAATCCTGCAATGGTTATCAGGTGACAGCTATTATTTGGTGCTGTTGCTTGTAGAACAACTATTTCTAAAATTTTGAGTTATTCTGATTATGTTATGTCTGTGACTGTCTGTGTTACACTATACCCTGTGAGCAGTGGTTAAAACATTGCACTCCACATTTCACTACCTACAAACACACAACACTTACAAATGCAGCTTTTTGTAGTCATTTTTTTCCAGATTATGATGAATAATTTCAGTTTAACATTTCATAAGAGGAAAAAGTTCTTAACAGTCCTTTGTTGTATGCCTTTGGTAAGAGTGAAGGAATTCAGTAATACATGAAGGAATTTCCCTTTTTTATTGTCACTTTATTAGCTGATTTGCTCAAATGTGAGAATTAATGGCAATTCAGCTGCACGGTGTTAATGGCCTAATCATTAATTTGCATGGGAGTTACTCTAATAATAATTAGAGAGAGCTCATTTGTTATTAATGTGGGGGCAGTGAGCATGGCTTTAAAATAATAATCCAATTAACATGCATTAAGTGGAAATTTTATAGTTTCCATAGCATGAGTGGCTGCTGCTGTAATTTGAAAATATTATTTCATGGCATCAGGTAACAATCTCTAACAGCTCCTGCCCAGTAGGCTTGGCCTCTGTGAAGGATTGCCTGTGAGGCTGCTACCAGACCTGGAGGCTGGGCATGTGTTCATGAGATGAACTGAAACCCAGAAATGCTGCCCTTCATAACCCCCAAAGAGGTTTGCAGCCCTCCAAAGGTTTGTCTTGAGCATCTGTATTTGTAATCTAACTCCTGGTTTTGAAAGCTCAGGTATTATGCCCTGTATGTAGACGACCAATAACCTGAAACTGTGGTGTTTTAAAGAAGAAGCCAATGGATCAAATCAGGTGTCAGGAGTTAATTGTGCTAAGCTGATTGCAGGAAATAGGAACCAGGACTGATTGGCCTTTGTGGCAGCTTTCTGCAGTGCTCATTAAGTCTCTTTTGAGGCCACAAAAAAATACTTAGAGGAAAGAAAAATCTTCCTAAGTGTCAGACATATGAAGTACTGACTAGGGCAGGAGGGGAGAGTAATTGGTGAGTTAGAAGCTTTTTATTGATAATTTGTGTAGATTCTGATGCTTTTGGCTGACTGCTCAAGGAGGAAAGGTGTGATGAACCTTTTGCATTACAGCAGATAACAGCCTGTTTGGAGTGGTCATGGAGCCCCTACGTTAGCAGGAGACAGTCTTGTGTAAATCTAGACAAATCTAGAAGATCATTGTTTCCAGCAGTCACTCCCCTGTGACCAGATCTGTGCTGAATTCCTTTGGTCAGGACACCTCTGGGTAAAAGATGTCACAGCTGCACATGCTTTGTGTCAGCTGGGAGGAGAAAGGTTACTCTGTTCGTGTGGTTTGATGTGTCTTGCAGTGACAAGCATCAAATTTGATGTGGTGGTACTAAACCATAAGGGTCAACCAGCCTGCAATCCTCATCTTCTGTGTTGTACTGCTTTAGATTTCATCTGAGGGACTTTGTGTAAGAGAAGCTTGTACACGTGTTCTTAGGTTAATGTGGTTTGTTAATGCTACTGTAATTTAGTTACAAGGCCTGTGAACAGCCTTCTCTGACTGTACAGACTTGTAACAGGAAGGACGCTGGAAGTGAGGCAAAGTACCCATCCTGGAAGTCTGCATAGATACCCCATGGAGCTTGTTGGAAGTTGGCTGAAGGACTGCAGCGTGTGTACATATAAAAAATAAAACTCGCAGAAAAGCAGCTTGAAAAATGGCAGTGAGAAGGATGACAAATTCTAGACAAGTGACTTCTTACCCACTATAGAAATTACGTTTGCTAACGGAATTTAGTTGTGTTAGTGGGCCTGGCTTAAAGGCTGGCTGGCAGTGTTCTGAAGGTAGTATTTCAAATTTGTAAAGCCTTCTCAACACACTTTGTGCTGAAAGGGATATTGAGCTGTGCAATGTTTTACCAAATTCTACATGGCACCAAGGCAAGTGGATTTATTGCTGAAGAAAGAGGAAATACTGGCATAAACTGAACAATAAAGAGTCAAGGGCAGAGGTGGTTCCCAGGTGGAATGAAATATTTCTAGATATTTGTGTCAAACCACCTGGGTAGTGAAAGAAATTAAAGAATTGTAACTGTTTCATGTTCCTCATTCAAGAGGTAAGTGGTGATATTCAAGTACCTTGTTGTTGACCTAGGAACAGTGTGGCTTTTTTACCTCTTTCCTTCTGAGAACAGAATAGAGGAGACTTTTCTGCTTGGACTATCTCACTTCTGGAGAAAAGCTCTTGAGATAAGAGGCTCATCTGCATCAATCCCATGTGTTTTCTATTAGGCTGAGTAGAGATAACATATCCTGCTCAGCTGAAAAAGATAAAAGCACTATTCTTCCTGTTACATTTATCATACCTCTGCCATGCTCCATGAATGAAGTAGTGAAAATACCTTTGGTTCCTGGCTTATTAAGATTTGTAGAAGCAAGTACATCTTGGAACTGTGTAGCCTTCCTGGAGGATTTTTAGATGAAGTTGTGAGGTTAAGTACATTCTTTTCTATAGAAATCACCCATGTCCCCTCCTCAAACAGTCTCTTATCCTATTACAGCTAGTTCCTGAAGTACTCGCTAAAGATTAGGGGAAAAGATGAGAAATAATTGTTAGATGTAGGCCTTTCTGTTGTTCCGTGAGCCTTTGAAAATTGTGTGTAGTGTCCAAGTCAGAGCCAAGGTGACTTTGCAAGCAGCCATCCATATCCACCTCTTACAGAAACCCACAGCCTTAAGGAAGGGCTCTGGTGTATTTGTGCTGACCTCTTAGGGAGGTTGGTTGTGAACCTCAGTTTTCACTGCTAGATTTAATGTAGGAACTAGAAAGCTTCCAGCGATATCGATTTATGGATGTTAACTCTGGTGATTTTGGTGATTTAGACCAAGCTGTACTGGGCCACAGTAAAAGATGAGTTTCTTTAATCTGCTCGTCAGGACCGAATGTGCAGAGATGGTATTTAGGCAGTCATGGAAGAGGAAAAAAAGTAAGACTTTGATATTCACAACCTCTTATGACAATACATTTTAGTGAAGTTATGAATAGTATCAAAAAGCACTTTCTGAATTTTTAAGCCTTCTGTGACAATAGATAAAATGCATACAGTAAAATTAGAAAAAACAGTTTGTGCCTTGTCAAAGCTGTTGATGGTGTAAAATTCTCATATCCTTTTCTCTCTAGATGATGTGTTTCTAGTCTATAATCTAGCCTCATACAGGAATTGATACATATCTTCCATTTTTGTTGCCTTTCCTGTGCTGGCTTAGTTCCGTTACACTCATTTTGAAATAAGGAGAACTGGAAAGCCTCAAGATAAGATTTGCTTCATGAATTTATACAGAAAATATAACACTCTATTCTTAGTTGTTCTTTATTCCTCCCAGCATTTTTCAGATCAATTCTGAATACTTTGAATAATGCATGTTCCAACCCAGGTCTGTCTGGGACCACACTAGTGAACTTCTTTTATCGTGAAAAGATGCTTTCCTTCCTACTTTGTTGTTTATCTTTTAGTGGGTTATTAATGCTTGAAGGCTGCTGCCTTATATTTGTAGCAGCCATACATCTTTAAGAGCCTTTGACATATCTTGACACAACTCTTTGAAAAGTTGAGTTTGCTTTCACTCTTGTCCATAGCTGTCCTACTCCCTCAAAAATCCCAATAAACTTTGTTTTCTTCCTTTGGCAGAGATAAGCCTGTTTTTTTCACAGTTGTTTTAGCCAAGATAACTGATATAATGCAGAATTACTACATGAAGGTTTATGGTGTTATGTCGTCGTTTGGCATAGGTGATAAGGGTGGGCAGTGTTACCCTTATAACTACATATCTGGTAAAAGCCTGTACAAAAGCAACCAGAACACAACTGATCCTCTTTCCTTTTGCCCCTTATCACTGATTTCCAGCTTTTATGATTTTGCTAGCACCTTTACTTGGGACATCTTGCTAGTCATATCATGTGCTTTTTCCTTCCATCTGTGAGGCAGCTGAGCCATTCAAGGAAGGTATTTTTTTGTGGGCTTCTCTATAGTTACACAAGTTTTTGTCATCTACCAGCTGCCTTACTGTAATGTTCCTGGGGTAGCCCCCAAAGAGCTTTTGAGGAATGCTGTAATGCTAAAGAAACACCTGCTTTCATAGTGGTATGTTCTATGCAAGCTGAATAAATAACCAGAGTTAATTCAAGGGCCTTAGAGAAAGTGTTGTCTTGGGTGCTGTTACCAGAATGAGAAGCCATGGGTAGTGGTTACACATAGCCTTAATAATAATCACTGCCCTTACTGAGTGACATACTCAATTCGTCAGGCCAACAGAATCCCAAGACCTGAAAATTAGTCACTCCTGGAAGCAGTACCTAGTTGTGTACCTAATCCTTTATAGCTTCTTGTTTTAAGTGGGCTTTTGAAGAATGGATCTGATCCCCAACAGCATCAGGCTTCAGTTGGAAGTTTAAATTCAACCTAAATGTCTGGCTGGGTAAGACAACTGGATGCAGAAAGCAAGGTGTTTGAGGCTCATTTTCAAGTGGTTTTAACTCAGATCTATTGTTCTGTGGATTTTTATCCCTTAGTTCATCACTTCCTGGTGGTACTGGCCTAGTAGTATATATAGTTCCTTATCAGACTTGCCACACAGATCATGTCTTTATATTTTTGGCATAATGCACCATTTCCCTGGAGACTCCAAAAGTTGACTCTGTGCTTGTCTGCTTTGGGTTGGATAAGTCTTGTTTTCTGGTCAGATTCTTACTAGTTTTTATCTTAATTTCCAAACCACCTTCAGATCCTAAGTCTGATCATTCTTTCTGAAGAGACAGTGGCCAGAGGACTGAGCTTGCCTGCTTGCTACATTTCTTGAATTTTCTGTCATATAACTAGCCAGAGCTCTGGTGACTTCCCCTACTCATCTCATGAGGACGTATCACACTGCGGCATCACCTTGTCACATACATTTCATCACATGTAGAACAGCTGGATGTCAACCTTTAAGGTCTTTTGGAGTCTCAGCAAATAGTCACATCTGCCCAGGAAATACATTATTATTTCGAAGAGAGACCTTTAATTGGAAGTAAGTTATATTATACCTTCTGGTTAAGGAGGCTTTCTTGTTTTGCAGTGAATATTGATGTTGGCAGATGTTTATCTGTAGGGGACTTGATGAAACATCTTTTCAGAAGAAAAAGTGATTTGCTTACATGCAAGACCAGCATGTTCCTTTGCCCTTGGAGGCAAATAAGGAGCCAGTCTCTTTGATACAGAGCTATTTTTGTCTTCCTCTGAACACTGCTTATCATGCATTATGCATGTTTTTTTTAAAAAATGCTGTCAGCAGATACAGCCAACCATTAACCTCAAGTACTTCCTATTTAAAGATAGCACCTGTAGTCAGTTCATTCAATTGTGTGGGACAGAGGCCTTAGGTCACTTGCTGATGATGGCAGAGACCTGATCCTGAAGTGGCATGTCAGCATTTTGCATCCTGTCCTGTTTGGGAGTTTACAGCTCCATGTATCTGGAATCTGCTTTGGTCATGTGGTGGTTTAAAATCAGCTGGGAATTAAACTCTAAAGGAGGAGCTCCCCTTTATCCCCACCCCCTCCGGTGAGAGAGGGACAAAGGCAGAGACTATGGGTTGAGATAACAATTTAATGAAAGCAAACAGCAAAGGCACAAGAAACAAACAATAACAGCAAAGATATTAATAATGAAAGTATAGAAAAGACAGGGTGATTTACACACAAGAAGGTGCTCAGCACCCCAACCCAGTTCCAAATGGCTGATGAGACAAAGACAAGATGGTGGATATTCCCACAGCCTGGCGGTGACACGCGGTTATTCCTGGGACAAAGACAGGATAGGGGATGTTTCCACGGCTGGCACTCCCCTTCCCTGAGCCAATGAAGAACAATGATGGACAAACTCCATTGAGGGGTGGGCAGCAGTGTGAGAGGGGCAGAGTCCATGGCACTGGCCACTGGCAACACCCCCGAAGAAAAACAGAACTGAAATGGCACCGCTTCTGGTGTGTGTTCAATTTCTTCCTTCCCCGAAGCCAAGCCTCCAGTGATGATGTGGATGGTATGGAATAGTGACCTAGTCATGCTCCCGTGGCTCTAGGCTTCTCCCCTTTGGTAACTGTGATGAAGCCAGGACAGTCAGGATCTTCCTGTTCTCAGTTCTGCAGTGAGTGTTTTCAATATTGCCTTTTTGAGTAACAAGGGTAGGAAGAGGGGTCTTGTACATAAAGCAGTAGGTCAAGTGGTGGTGGGAATATATTTGCACCCCTCAGGCTGAGTGCCCTTGGCAGAGAGGTCACGGTGCTCCTGACTAATGTAGCGTATTTACCACTGGACAATGGAAGCACTCTCATAGCATAATCATCTCTGCAGGCTAGGCAAGATCTACATTGAGGCCTTCTGTCCTGCTGTGTGAGGCTAATAGGCTGATGTAACTGGTTGAATAGCTTTTTAAGGTAGAAAAGCTTAGGTCACTTTTATTTAGAAAAAATTGCTTAGAGGCTGACATCCACATTACTGACTCACTGTGAGAGAGGATGGTAGTACAGACAGGAAGGTGTGAGCAGTGAGGGAACGTCAACTGCCTGAGCATTTGTTGCCTAGGTTTTGAAAATACTGTTCCAATTAGAGCCATCTATTCAAATTTGTTCCTCAGTATTCTGTTTTGCCTTGTGTTAACTACATTCGTGGTGTAGACTGACAAGATGTTTAGCGGTCCTGGCAGAATTGTGGTTGACTGATGTAAACATTTCCTGCCAGCATATGTTGAATAGCTTACATTTGTTAAAGTCAATCCATCCTGGTGTCTTCCTGTCTGGATCAGCACCAAAGCAGAATCTGTAGTTGCAGGAGTGAACAGCTAGTCA
Organism: Dicrurus megarhynchus; assembly: GCA_013399195.1. Lineage (NCBI taxonomy): Eukaryota > Metazoa > Chordata > Aves > Passeriformes > Dicruridae > Dicrurus > Dicrurus megarhynchus. The sequence goes on from VXAD01001145.1 coordinate 360,475, forward strand.
GTCTGTGAGAACTCTATTATTCACTGTATCTCCTAAACTATATTTGCTGCTGCTTTGTTGAAAGTGTGCTCTTGTAAATTTAGAGGAGAAATCTGCCTCCTGTTAAAGTTTAGAACTGTTTAGTAAAATTCTTGGATTTTAGAGTTTCACTTGATACACCAAGTGGCAAATGAGCACTGTCTACAGCTTGCTTGTTTGGTGTCCCTCCACTTTGTACCAGCTGGGAGCTTAACCAAATGATTAACAGACATCTATGCAGAAATATTTTACTCTAAACTGCTTGTATAAAAACTTCAGAGGGATGAAGCAATTTTGTCTGTACAGATATTGCACCTATGCATGAGAAATAGGAACAGATGCTTTGGTAAATTCATTGCACTGGATTTTTTAGCCAGTTGGACCTGAAAGTCCTACCAACCCAGATTAGACCGTGACCATGTAAAGCTGTCTAGAGCTTGTTTTTGGGGAAACTCATTCTGAAGTGGCTGATAGTTAATTTTTAAGATAGCATGCTCTGAGTCTTCCCTGTGTGAAGTGGATGCAATTTTATTTGCATTCAGTGGTTGCCTTTACTTCCAGCATTAACTTGAACTAAATGCATGCATGTTGTGGGCTGTCTAAACCCTGGCATCCAGACTGAGGAAACAGCTGGTAGCTTTTTCTGATGCTCTTGTAGAATCACTGTTACACAAGTGGATATATAGGAATAGGGAATTTTTTGTCACTGTTTAGCAACTGCTACGTACTTGCTACCAACCAGGTTGGACACTGTAGTATCTGCTCACGTGAGGTGGTAAATAATTGCATTTCCTTGGGAAATTGTATTCCAAATACTAATGCTCTAGTTAGTGTTCTGCCTCCTCCTCATTTTGTTGGAACTGTAACTGGAAGATTTAAAACTGCCTTCTGATGCATTGAAAGTTTCTTTTTCCCAATAATGGACACGTGTACAGGTAGCCTTTTCTGGGTCCAGCATGTCTGATTCATCTTGTCGTTTGCAGAAACACAGTACTCAAGCATGCAGACCACTCTACTCCTTGCTTTCCCCTAGTTCTGCCATCAAAGGAATTGGAAGTGCACTGTCATCAAGCCTACTAAAGGCAGACTTTGCTGCTGCTGTTGGTTGAAATTCCCTCGTACTTCACAGGTTGGCACTGGTCGTGGTAGTGGTCTACTTCTGATGGAGAGGCAGGAATTAAAGTTACTGGATTAGTTTCTTGTGAGATGGCTGTGCCTCTGCACGTGACCAGACTGAGAGCCCAAGCTAGGGAACCATTTCCTTGCATATAAAATGGATAGGAATACTTGTACCCTTAGTGTTGTGGTTTAGCCCTAGCTAGCAACTCGAAGCTGCTTACCCTCTCTCTCCTTGGGAGGGGGAGGAGAATCAGAAAAAGGGTAAAATCTGTGGGTTGAGGTAGTAGCAGTACCATATTTATTTCAATTATTAAACTCTTCCTACTAACAACAATAATTATAATGAAAATGTGAAAAAGGAGAATAAACCACAATAAAAATAAGTGATGTACAACAGAAATGCTTACCAGCCATAATGCTCTCCTTTTGGAGTCTTCTGCAATTCACTCCTTCTGGACAACTCCCCCCAGTTTATATAGTGAGCATGAGTTCTATGGTATGGAATGTGCCTTTGGCCAGCTCGGATCAGCTGTGCAGTCTGTGCTTCATCCCAGCTCCTCGTGCTCTTCTTCTCCAGCAGAGCATGGGAAACTGAGAAGTCCCTGACTCAGGGTAAGCACTACTTAGCAACAACCAAAACATTGGTGTGTTATCAACATTATTCTCACACTGAATCCAAGAAACACAGCACTGCACCAGCTAGTAAGAAAACACCAATTCTACCCTAACCAAAATCAGGACACTTAATTGTGGCACAGCTACATGGGATAGAACGAAGTTCTGGTAATATGGTGAGTTTTTTCCTCTATGAAACCAAGTCGAAACATGCAAAAAATGTAATGAGAGCAGGAGAATTTGCTGTAGGCATAGAGTCACATTTATCGCTTTCACTTGTGTAAAAAAGCTTATTGATTGTGAAAAGTTACTGTTCTTACATGAATTAAATAAACATTTCCCCTGTTGCTGGAGAGCAATGATGATTATTTTCAGGACAGAGAGTCTTGATCACAGGCAGAAGTTGCTGCCGTGCCACTGGCCCTTTGTCTTCATTCTGAATAATTATCTGGTACTGATTGTGTAGGAGAGAAATCTGTATGTTTTTCTCCTTCTGTGTCCAACATCATGCAGTTCTCATATTGTACCACGTCAGCCAGCACATCCTCCTGTCCCACAGCACCAAAGGTTGTCTTCATTCAGCCCTCTGAAAGTGCCAGCTGGCCATGTAGTGAGCCTGGGACAGCTGTGCTGTTGATGAAAAGAACTCTGTTCAGCACCAGGCTTACTGCCACTACGTATGGCTGTATACTGAGGGAGATGGAAAAGACCTGATTGAGCTGGAGGTCTGTAGGCATAAATGTAGAGCATCTTGCTAAATGATCCAAGTGATCTGATGGATTATTGGGAACATCTCTCACCGTGCCGTTTTTCATGAAAACTTAGGGAAAGAGTTGATCTGATCATTGAATCTAAGTGATACTTTTAGAGTAGTGTGGAAAGAATTAGTGCAGTTTTATGAATATCTGTCATTATCATCTTGAATATGGTATATAAGTTTTGGTAGACTATTTTCAGGAGTTCAGATAGGGAGAAAAGCTGTTAAGGGTTTCTAGGGAACAGATCTGGTAATGAAGAGAAGCTAGTCTTGTTGAGGCTATTTATTTTAGTGCAATGAATGCTGGATTGTGGACTGTAAATCATTAAGAATTACTGAGAAAGGAAGAAAATGAAGGGAACTGGTAAGAGATGGCCCAAGAGCATGCAGGTGCAAATAAGTGTGAAGAAGCATCTGGTGTCAAATTAGAAGTCTCCTGCCTAATGGTTGCTTTTGTAATGCTTTTTGCACAGCAAAATGGTACCAAACCAGGTGGTCCTAGTATGGAACGTTTAGGGAAGCACAGTTGCCTGAAACAAGGACTAGTGATCCAGGAGGCACTCATAGCAGTTTCACTTTATCAGTGGCTCTTGACTAGGAGTTTTACTTCATTAACTTAAAAATTGTAGCTGTCTGTTGTCTAGATTACATATAGTTTTGTTGTATAAGCAGTAAAAGAGGGAATAGTTTATTTTATCTTGTAGCAAGCATAATATTTAAGACATAAGCAGACTGGTACTCTGTTATATCAAGGGTTAATAGACCTCTCAAATACTGCAGAAAAAGCTGTTTCAGTAGTTGCATTGTACTTTTCTCCTTTTAGAAAGGAAGAGCTTACAAGTTTCTGTTTCCCCTGACTTCTTTCCAGTAGAAGTGAAGCTATGGAGAGGGCGAACTTCTTTATCTTCTACGTTCAGGATGAAAATAAGGGCTAGGGAAGGGTGCTCTGATAAGAACGTTGGGCACTCGCCTGGTATTATGTTGATCTGCTTTTGTGAGCAAGAGGAACGTGAAGCCCAGTAGGATCCCAGTTCATGCAGCAGCTCCTCCTCTCCTTACTGTAGGGTCTGCTATAAAAAGATGTGCTTGACTAACCCTTGCTTGTCTGCTGCTTTCTGGCTTTGAGTGCTCCTCCTTCAGACCTAGGAATCACAGCAGTTCATGCCTACTCTTCGTGTGCTTTCAGTGTGTTTGGGCCTCCCTTGTCCACTCAGACTGCATGGAATTTGCTGTATATTGCCACTTTTTTCCTGCACAGATCACATTGAAATATTTGGATGATCCATTGTAAATACCTCGCAGGTTTTTTTTCTTTTACTGACAGATTCTCTTCCTTCATTAATTTTTGTAGTTAACTTGTATTTGCCTTGCTATTCCAAATACTGTCAAATACAGCTACACTATATATCCTCTTTAGCCACCTGTCAAGGATATTTTTCTGAAGCAGCTCTTCAGTCTGTACACTCTGATAGCTGTGACAGAGATGGCTGCAGAGCAACTAACACCTGTGAAGGAGGGCAAAATTCCAGCATTTGAACTGAGATTTCCTCATTGCCATAAGCTTTCTTCCAACATCTAGGACAAACTGTCTTCAGAATTACATCAACATCCTATGCTTATAACCTGGCACCATTCTTAAACTTTCATGATTATTGAACCTTCAAACATTCTCAACTCTGCCTATCTCCTCAATCACTATTTAGGTGACTACAGGTGTAGAACTTCATGATCATTGAAATAAGACCTCTATCAGTTTTAGAACTGTGATCCCATGATATCTATTATTAGCCTTGTCACCTGTTTTCTAGATAAGCTGGTCTGTCAGTGTTTTATTAGACTGAAGGAGTGCAGCATCTTAATTAAGATCTTACCTTACCTGGATCAAAGCCAGGGAAAGCACTAACTCATCTATTTTGATCTGTATTATATCAATTCAAATAACTTGATGAAATTATTTGGCTTTGTTTTAGTCAGCAACTTTTTTTGTGTACTACAGTTTAGGTCCATCCCCAAAACTATGCATTTTGACCGTGTGGAAAAGTGCTTAGAAATTTGCATAGGTGAACTGTCCAGTGTTTCATACTGCCCCCTCAATTCACCAACAAGTTGATTAGACCATGCTATTGTTTTGATGAGCTTGTTCTTTTGGTTTGGTTTTTGTTTTTTTCGTTTTATTTTTTCCCCTGCAAGTACTTCTGCATTCTTCCCTTTCAGAAAAGGACAACATGATGGCTGAAAGCTGGAGATGCTTTCACTGAATGCAAAGATTAGCTTCAAGGAGAAACCTAAATAGTTAGCTCTGAGTGAGCAGATCCCACATCCAAAAATCAGTTGTTGTTCCTATAAATGTACATGAAGGCCCCGTGTTCTGTGTCAAATTACAGAGCTCTGAAGCTGACTAATCTGCTGTGGTTTTGCTGTAATGAGGTGAGATGGAAAGGGCATAGATAGTAGATACATGAACTACAGAAAAAAAAATCAAGGAATGAGGATTGCATCCTAAGTGAATGGAAGATTCACACTTTTACACCAGACTTTGTACTTTTATGTAACTGTAGCAAATATTTTTGAGATCCAGGGCATTTCTACCCTTTCCCTTGAAAAGCTGAGCCTTAGCACATTTAGCAGGTGTGTTTTCCAGTTTGCACACAGGTTATGTGAATGACTGTAACATCTGAACACTTGAAATATCTTGTGATTCACAAGAAGAATGCTTGCTGCTCTACTCCCTTAGTTCTCTCCTAGGCCTGCAGATCAAATGTTCAGCAGATACCCAGGCAGGGTGTTATTCACAACAGCCTGGGCTATACATAGACTAATGAAACTTGCTAGTTCCGTGCTACATGAGCTGGATTCAGATATGTTAACTTTGTTTTCAGCAGCAGTTGGAGCAAAGCTGAGTTTGTGTTCAAGTTTGTGCATGATTCTGTTATTAGCTATTCTAATTACTAGAAACAGTTCTGGGGCAAATCAGAAAGCAGATTTACAGTGCTACTTCTGATTAGCTGAATTAGACTGGCTTCACAGGGCTAGGGCCAAACTTCCTTTTTCAGAAAACATTTGTGACTTGAGGGATGATTTGAGAAGCATGCTATGCTGTGGTAATTGTGCATGGTAAACTATTTTGGATGTAGTGGACCTAATCAGCTTTGAAAAAGTGAAGACTCTCGTAAAAATCTACTTGCATCAAGGGTGTTATTCTTTATGGATGTGAGATGTAACTGTGCTGAATCAGGAATGCTATGCTACAGAAAGTAGGGTTAGGTCTTGCTGTGCAGAGCAAAGAGAGGACATGAAAGCATTGGCTCTTTTGACAAGATCTTTTGTTTAATGATGATTCTGTAAAGCCAGGTATTGCTTAGGATAGGAGCTCTTAGTGAATATGGGCCTTGGCTTTTGCAGTTGTCAGGCATGCACCTGAGCCACTGTGCCTGTGTAGTTAAAGGAAACCCTTGCAAAGCCCAGTGGAGTTTTTTGGAGCTCTGCAGTCAGGACCATGCTGCAGGCTTATACTGGGGCTGCTACTGTAAGCCAGGGGTTTACAGCTCCACTTTCTGATATGCCTACCATTAAAACTGGGGTGATTGTTGTTACAGCTTGTGTGTGCTCTACAGGAAGATTGTTAACTTTTACATGTGTAAAGTCAAACCATTGATTCAGCTTAGAAGTGAAGAAGGCCTGGGGACAGAGCTGACCACAGCTCTGATATATCATCCTTTTCATTTGCTGGATGGTAGGCAGCGTTTTTTACAATTTCAGAATATCCTTGTGATATGAAATCTTTATCAACTTCCTCCTAGTAACGACAAAGAGAGTCTCATATAAATTCTCAAGTCATTCTTTGTACGTAAGAACTCAATTCTGAGTGGAGCCGAGCCTCCTGTGCTGAGCTAGTAAGGCTGTGTGTCGAAGGTCAGGGTAATATACATTGATATACATTTATATACATTGACATCTACAGAAGCAAGCTGAGTGATCTAAAATCTGACACAGTTCTGCCACTTTAATCACAATTTTAGGATATTTTACCTGTGTATTAAAACACATTATTCCTTTACAGAAAAATCTTCTGAAGGCAGTAGTCCTTTCTGTGGCTAGGCAGGAGCTGGGAGGGATAGTTGTTTAATGTGGAATGTCGCTGTTGCTCACTCTGTTGGTCTTGACTCCCCCAAGGAAACCATATTGTCGTGAGGGTAACCTGGCTGGCTGTAGGATTGCAGAGTTTTGGTATGTGAGACATATTCTTGAACCTAATCCTAGCTTTAGCCTTCTGCTCCCATAAGATTTAGAAGTCAAAACTAGTTAAAAATTGATCTTTGCAGGCAGAGAAGTGGTTTTTTTCATGATTTTCAAATAATTTGATTAGTGTGGAGTTTAAGATTTCCTTCTGATTTTCTAGGAAAGTGGTAGTAATGGGATAAGAACTGGAGTTTGATGTCCTGCTTGATTTTAGTATCTATTGCTTTATTTTATGTGTACAGTTTAAAGGGAAACAAACAGGAGATTTTTCCATAGAAATTGAAAACTATAGGGTTTTGTTCTGGAATGAAAATGAGTGTTTCCAATACTTGGGCAAACCTTGGCAAGCCAGCAGCATGGTGCTACTCACTGCTGTGAATGTTCTTCATTGATATAGAGCCAGTTAGAGTGGCCAGTCATGTGGAAGTAACAGCAAGGGAGGGAGTCTAAGCCTTCTGTTTGTGCTTAGTGCCCTGCTGTGGCTTGTATGGCACAAGTGAGGGCTTGCAGGCCCACAGAAAGATGTTGAGTATCTGCATGTGTGAAGATTTTGATATGACAGCTTCTACAGCACTGTGATGTATCAGAGGAACAGCATCAGGATTCTAAACCCTTCTGATTATTATTTGAAATAAATTTGGTAAATGGTTTACGACATGTGGAATTCAGTCTCTCAGGGGGTCACTTATTGACTGTCCCAGGATAGCACAGAAGTCCCAGTCCTGTGGGTAGCTATAAATGACTCGTGTCTATTTTGTTTTCTTTCTGAAGAAAGAGTGTTTTGTTAGTGAAGACTGGGCAACACTTGAAAAGTGTTTGCAATATAGGACTACAAAGGATTGCTAGAACTGTCTGAGATGAGATGCATGACATCTGACAGAGCTGTTGAAAAGGAGTTGAGAAGTAAGGATAAGCTGGAAAGCTTTATTGTGAAGGAAAAGTATCTGGTACAATATGTGACCATTCATCCATAGCCTTGTTTTAGAATTTGTCTTTGGGAGTTCCCTGCCTTAATGCTTAACAACTCTGTGACATCCTTCCCGGCTAATGCTAACAAGCTGTTGTCAGCCTTCACGAGAAGACAGAACTATGCCTGTGATGCAGGTCCTTTTTCTTCTAACCAAAAAGGATGGGGAGCAGTGGTGAGTTCTGGCATAAACCCTTCTAGGATCACCAAAGTAAAATTTTCTTTGCTGGTTTATTTATATTATTTAAATTGTTTAGTTTCCCCTTATTTTGACACCAACATATTCCAAAGCAGCCATGGCATCCAGATTATCCCACAGTACCAGGGGAGGAAGGAGAAGAAAGATGTAAAATAGAATGTTGTCTGATATGTGAAACCCCTGCTACCCTAAAATTTAGAAGAAATTTGAAGATAAGAATGGTAAAGTCAAAAACAGCATATGGGAAGCTGGTAGCACTGTAAGGGGTAGGCTGTTTATAAACATCACCTTGAAGAGTGAAAAGTCAGGTCCAGAGTTTATGACTCAGCAGGCAAACAGAAGCTGCTAGAGCTACTGAGACAAGTAGGTTCAGTCCTCCCTTTCCTCTGCTCCTAACAATTCACACCCCCTCCTACCTCCACGTGATCTGTAATTGTTGGCATGGATATTCAGAAGCAGGAGAGGCAGCATTTAAAGTACAAGTAAATGAACAAAGTGGTTGAATGTTTTTCAATTCGTAGCAATGGTCCTCCAGCTTTTAACTGTACAGGAAAATGAAAGCATTTAATGCACCATCTAAACAGTCTAGTTGGACTGAAGGTAAGGGTAAAGTATTTATGCACGAGTATGTTTATCATTAAAATTGCAAAATGTTCTGCCTGGTACAGTCTGTTCTTAGTGTTCTCACCTTTTTAGCAATCTCAAAGCTAAAAGACGATGTCCTGACAAACAAAATCAGATAATGTGAGTCTGACTTCTCATTGTGATGGTATGAAACTCATATGAAACTTCTGAATGTGGGGAAGGATGTGTGAAGTGGATCCTATGTCTTGACTTTTGAGGAAGTTCTGAAAATTCTGGTTGTTTCTGAGATGAATATCTCAAAGCAATTGAGAAACTAAGTGGTGGTTTGGATTTTATCACCTCTCTACAATGCCTGTCCTAGCTAGCATTTAAAAAGTAGGGATTTCATTAATACTGTACTAATGGCAGAGTCCCATTTGGTAACTCATAGCTACATTCTATTTCAGAAATGAAAGAACTCTTACTTTGGCTAAGTCAGCCTTTGAATAACTACTGCTGAAGATAAATCTCTTGCAAGTTCTAATGTAAGTTAGGCTTTTATAGCTTGTCTTTTATTCCCCGTGAATGCCTTTTTGACTGCATGGGAAAGAGGCTTTACTTTTGGTATAAGCCCTACTGATTCTAGCTGCTGTTTTGTTTAATTTTTAGATTTTGGTCTAAATACTAAATGGTGCTTCTAATAGTATTTGAATTTCTAAAGTCAAAGCATTTGTTCACTAATGAGAAAATATAAGGCACTGAAATATGCCTATTGCTTGTCAAATGAAAAAATCATCCTTGCTGCTATGCTAGGAGAAGGAGTAATAATAAATAGATAAAAAAATAATTAAGCTATAAAAATTATCCTGGTCAAAATGATAACCAGATTGTGATATCTTGTTGAATTACCTTTACTAGTCACCTCTAGGCCAAGATCTGAAACAGCTTCAGGCTTTCACTCTTCAAATTATATAGACAAGGCTGATCAAAATAACCAGTGAAACTCTTCAGACTTGTTCTGTAAAGTGGTCTGGAAACACCTGCTGCAACTGAGGGGTTTTGGTTTTGTTATAATTGACCAAAGAATAGCTCAAAAACTTCCAGCTGTTACAGAAACAGTGAATAAAGCAATATGCTGATCTTCCTGGGGAATGTTTGTGAGCCAACAGACAGGGGCTCAGACATGTGAAGTGCTTCAGGTCCTGGTGCACAGTGGAGGTGCCAAGGTACCAGTCTCTGATTTCTAAAGGAACCATAGCTTGCCTTTTTATTTAGAGCTGCAATCTGACTTGCAGTATGTGGAGGTGAGTAAGACTTTTTGGCTTTGTCTTCTACCAGGTAGTACTCTCCCAGTGTGGCATGAAGCTGTTTCAAATTAGATAAATGAATCTATGCAACGTAAGCATTTGCTGAAAGTCACCAATTCACTGAGGACTTGCTCTATTATGCTGACATTTATTGGCTGATTTTTCATATAATGTGAGAACAGTATCACACTGGCAGAGAGGCATAGGAATTTTGCATTGCTGCTCATACCCCCAAAAGAAAGAGAAGGAGCAGGGCAAAGGATTAAGATCTCCATGAGCTCTAAGCCTCAGGGAAAAAGATCAATGGTGCCTGATGAAATTTCTTCTCTTGTGTGACCATGACTAACACTTTGAGGTGCTCTGCACTGTGTTATTTGAAGGTGGTGTGAAGACACAGAGATAAAATACTTCTCTATTTGTGTGTTTTCCTTCTGTGCTGCTTCTCAGTCTTTTCATTCACTACCACCTTGCCTCTTTCAGTGGAAATCAAACTTAATGCTTGAATCTACTTTTTTGAATCAGTGCTGATTCTTGCCAGTTAAGCAAAATGAAATTGAATATTCCTGGCACTGAAATTGTGGGACTGATTATGCTGCTTGTTCCCCCTGTATTTGCTGCAGACTACAGGCATGCTTTTCCCTGTGCACTCATTTTCCTAGTTGCAGGGAGGGACAGCTGGAATGAGACTCCTGCCCTAGGGTGTCTGTAGATCTCAGTGAGAGATTCTTCAGAGAATGGTTTTCAATACCTTAATTACTTTTCTTCAGTATCTTTTTTTCTACTGAGTGCACGAGGTCTAACATCCTGGGTTATGGTGCAAAAGCTCCTTGCCCATGGTGTTTCTAAAATATTTCAAGAGTTTTAATTAGATGCCTTCTGAACTGTTGAGAAGATATTCCTCAATAGTCAAATTTTCTAGAAGTGCCCTCTTAAGACCAAGACCCTGTGATCCTGGAATCAGAGGAGATCTGAGCTGATTTCTTAGAAATCTTGTTTGACCTGGAGTATGTGTCTTAAGGCCAGTCCTCCATGTGTTGCCTTATGCTGCAGATAGTGGAGTTAGTGAACAGCAAGCTCTTTGAAATTCCATAATAAGCTGTTGGGGACATACTGTGGTATCAGCAGTAACTACCTTGGTAAAAGTCATGCTTACTGCAGACTTTCTGATGAATAGATGGAATTTGTGTAGTGTATCTCCCCAATGTTCTTGCTATGTAACTTCTCCCTTCATCTCAAATGCTTTCAGGGTTCACCCTGAACCTATGAAGTAATGAAATAATTAACAGAAAACCCAGAGAAAGAACATAATGGAATTCTTTGATCTTTGGGTGTTCAATCAGTCCGAACAAGGAGTAGGAATTACCACTAAAAGTAGGGAAGTGTGTGTGTGTATATATGCATACATATATTCTAAATATATGTACTTTTTTCATTATGCCAGCTGAAGGCCCTGATTTGCAAATGAAATTTGGGAAGCAGACTTAATGATCTGTGCAAATGCACTGGCTAAAAAGCAGAAGGGGGTTTTCCATCCTGTTCAGGGCATCAGACTGGGATTGCCAGGGTAGGACATGCTAATTTACTTTATTTGCCTGGAATTCTGATGTTTAAAACTGACAAAGCAGCACTTTCTTGCTTCAGAAAGAATTGGGACAGAGATCCAGTAAAAGCTTAAGGATTTATGACATGAAACCATGAGGTACCTGTGATAACCTATGCAAGTACCTGTTCTTCAAAAGTATTTGTTTATTCTAGGTATGATTTGTCTGGAAGTGTGACAGCAAGGGAATAAAAGAAAAATGTTCTCTGAACAGTTATATCTTAATTTTCACCAATGCATCTTTGCACTAAAAGTAATTACATATGATTGATAAATGCTTTTGCCTTTATAGAATAATTATGAAACCTTCCAAAGGGATAATAAAAATAATTTGTTATTTTATGAATCAGTTTAAACTGCAACAACTAACAGATAACACACTTAAGCATATGTACAAATGAGAGAAACATTTAATTTTACAACTCACCGTAGCTGGGGGACTTCTTACCACTCTATACTCAGCTCATAAAACTTCAGGTGTTTCTCACTAAAGCAAGTTTGCATTTTCTTGCCGTTCAATTGGTCTCAACAGTCTTCCAGTGCTCTCAAAGTAAAAATGAATTTGTCTCAATAAAAAGAGTGTTAGAATGCCTCAGGCTCAAGCTTGTGTTGGAGCTTGATGATGGCCTGACTTTGCTTTATTGGGACATTGTATACAGGCATATTAAAAGACAAGTTCTGTCTGAAGAACACAACAGATAAAAAAAGGTCTGTGAGTGAGACGAAGCTGTAAAAGTGGATTGACTTGCCAGAGGTGACAGAACTTGTCAGTTGCCATGCCAAACTCGGCATTTCTTGAGCTCCAATCCAGAAATGATCAAGCTGAGACATGTTCATAAAATTTCAGGGGTTTGGACTTTTATCACTTTTTTATTTTCAGAAAAGACAAATCAGAAGTGTGAAGCTTCTCCATATGTATGGGTCAGCTAACTGCTCTTACCATCAGTGCTAGCACTCCAGCCAGGCACGCTGCAGGAATCTGTGCTTGCCTTTGTGTTTATTCTTCTGCAGCTTCCAAGAAGATTTACTATGGCCCTTAGTGGTGGAGGAGCATTTAATCTACACTTTCTGATTACTTTTTGTATAAATTATCACGGGGAAGGAAAAAAGGCGTCTTAGATTAACTTTAAATATTATGGGTATGGGATAATGGATTTAGCTTCTGAGTTCAAAAGAAAAACAGGGAATTTGTCTTCAGTGGATAACACTGAATTCAAACTGTTTCCTGGTCTGGTCATATAAGCAGAGGCCAAAAAATGCTTCATGTTGACTGTTAAACCCTACACGTTCCCTGAGTTCTTTCCTGTTCTGAACAGATATGAGTAAGTGTTGGTAAAAGCTCCAGATCTTTTGTCAAGACACAAGTACATATTTAATAGTACACGTAGAATGATGCAAAGAGGACATTTCAGTTCTGGATGCTGATCCAGACTGTAGGTCAGATAGATTTCATGTGCATTTTGTGTCCCTGAATCCTTGTGGGAGAGGGAAGACGTGTGATAGAAAATCCAATTTGTTCAGAGCCAAAAGTTGGTAACCTTGAAACATTTTATTGAAGCGTTTTGATTAGCTGAGATAGATGTTTCTTTCATGAGCAGATGTTCCTCCAACTCTGCTCAATTATGTGCAGCATTTTCATGGTGGCAGATAACTGCTGCCTGGAAGGGGCTGACGTGGAACCATTGAGCTCTCATTTCAAAGGAGCTGAAGGCATGGGTTCTAGCAGTAAAGTCACAGGAACAGCTGACTTGAAAAATTACTTTTGGGGTTTTTTTGGTATATTCTACCTTGATTCACTATTGACTATAGAAGAATGCTATAGCAGTAAAAAGGAATGAGGGCACTTATTTATAGTCTCCACTAAAAATCAATAGATTCTACCTCTGAAATCCAGGCTTTCAGTTTAGATTTTGTCCTTTCTTTCTGGTAGATTAAGATGTACTTTTACTATTCGTCTCTGCTGCCTTTTTCTTTCTGAAACTGAGAACCATATTCTTAGAGGTGTCCGAGGACAAGATGTGACTACCCGTATTAGGGATGTGAAGAAGACACATTTGAGACTTGAGCTAAAATAAAATAACTGAACTCTCTTTAAATACTGCTTTTTCTGAAGACTTGCTCTGGAATGGTGAAGTGCTGTATTCCATTTTACACAATGAGACCTTGCTAATTTTGTCAGCATATGTGATTAAACAAGAAGGAACTTGCAAATTATTCATCCTAAGAACCCTGTTCAAAGTTTGGAGGGGGAAAAAACCCCAGCCTATTACTGAGCTTACTAAACCTAGACATGAAGCCATCTGGTCACACCACAGTGTAGTAAGTCTTGGACACAAAACAGCTCTGGGAGGAAGGAGAGGGGTCTGATGGCTGCTTGGGTTCTCCCCTTGGCTTGTCCACAGGTCCTGCTCCTGAAGCAGCCAGGCTCTTCCTGAGCAAGTGATCAGAGAGCCCCCCAGGAACATGGATGGTGGTGAGGTGTTTGCTAACTCACCTGCTGACTCTCTGGATATTTTAATCTCTTGTGCTGGAAGCAGTTTGTACTATTTACAGCTCTGCTGGTTGCAGGTAATGGATCCTGGCTCAGGGGGAACCTGTTTTGCTGAGGATTCTCTACAGTGCCTGATGCTGATCATGGATATAGGTTGAGTCTTTTTTCTTCGTGTTACATATATGCAATATGAGTGTTGCTTGTAGTCATTGGCCAGCACAATACTCCATCTTTCCATGAAGCAGAGTTTCACACTTTCACGTTTGAGGTCAGGTGAATAACCAGCAAGTAATACTTTCCTAACTCCTGTCAAGTACAGGAGTTTGAATATCTGGCCTACACCTTCCTTTTCTCTCCAGGAAAGATAGGTACAAATGATATAGATTGTTATTTTAAAATGATACTAAGCCACCAGACTTGCTGAACAATACAAACATAAGCTGACAAGAGTCAATTAAGACAATCAGGAATGAATGTTATTTTCATCAGTAATTCTGTGCATGAAACACTGTGTGCATGTAACTGGGTTTAATTGCATGCATTGAAATAGAAAGACTGACTATTGCTCTTTTTGTTGTAGAACTCTTACCATGCTTTCGAAGCTCTGGCGTCTGTGTACTGAGGACACTTAAAATAGATAAATAGATATGTTAGAATTTACTTGCTGACTTACAGCCTTGGAAGTCAGTGTCCATTCCACAAGGGCAGTAGAACAAGTAACAGTCAAGTTGCAAGTGACAGTTGGTCCTTGGAGGAATTTCAAGTGATTTGAATGTACAAAGGAATAGGAAGATGCAATTGAGAAAGTCAGCTTTGTACTCGGACTCTGATTTATGGTTCATGATGTCTGTTTTTGAAAGGACTTGCACTTTTTCTCCTGTGCAGAAACAGCCAGAGCTTTGATATGAGTATAAAAATATGGGAATCCAGTCTGCTTTCCTTTGTCCAGCTTGATAGGCACTGCAAGCAGCAACTGTGAAGGAAGTGCTACTCAGTCTTGGATTGTAGAATGATCAGGGCAGATGGTAACTTCAGGAAATTGAGCTGCCAGATTCTAACCTGTCAGTTCAGAGCATGGGCAAGCTGCAGCTTTATAGAGGCTTAACACTGCCAAATTTGAAAGATTTTATAGGGCTAAATAAGAAACATTCCTGACAGCTTGATAATTTTCAGTCTGTGCTCAAAAGCAGATGGATATAAAAGCTTTTAGGCTTAACAGTTGTTTAAAAATGTTGACAAAACAGTGTTTTTGCATTGAGCAAATAAACTCTTTCTGCATGGCTGGAAGAAAAATCCCAAGTCTGAGACAGTCTTTGTGGGAAATGTCATCCAAAATGACTTGGGACAGGGACAAGTGGTTAAAAGGTCTTAAACACAGAAAATGTTAGGTTTCTTTAGCTATTAGTGCTGGCAGTTTGGGCTGTGATAGGCATAGGGAACCTGGTGTGGTGAGGACTTGTACCTCCGTGTCCTGCTGGATTGCCGGATGTGATTTGCCCAGCAGCCTGCTTTGGCTGTGGCTTGGCTGCTTGGCTCTCAATCCCTGCGTTGCATCAGCTGGGTATTAGAGGCACTTTCTGAAGAAAGGCTAAGATACAAGTGAGACTGAAGCTTCCCGTTACATTCTACTCTGCCTTTTTCTGTAAGGGGTTCCTGCAGCAGGAAAGCTGACATAGATGAGCTAGGTGAACATCTGTAACTGAGACCCCAGGAAGCCCAGTGGCTGTACAGTGGTGTGCATTAACATGCTGGTTGCAGAGACACACCAGGGAGGCTGGGCTCTGGTTCAGAAAAAAATGCCTCCTGAGCTTGATGAAGGTTAAGGGTTAATTAGAAGCTGCCTGCTGAACAATAGCTTGAACAGTCTTCATGGGGATTGTTTTGGAAGGGGCTCTAATGAATGTATGAGAAGAAATACCTGCTGTTGAAATATGGGGCATGATCTAGGACTGATCTAAGACAGCAGAGGAACACTAAGATTGGAGTTGAAACCTGTTACTTCTTCATGGTCACACCTGTGTGTTGATACTGGCTTCTCCCCTAGATCAGAAGAGGAGCAGAAAGTTTCAAGATGAAGTTTGGTGCAGGTGGGAGAATATATGGATGTGAATCTATACAAACCTTGTTTTTTCAGTGTTGGACCAGTTCGTACAATATTTTTCCCCATGCACACACACACATACACAAGTCTAGCTTCTATCACTTGCGCCATGCATAATCAGATGTCTGAAAACAACCTAAATATGCTGAGCAGGCTAAACTTTTTCTTGGGTTCATCTTTGTAAAGAGGTTATCCCCATTGCCTTGCACTTCTGGTATGGTACAAACAGGTTGCAACCAAGGTTGATTCATTTAATGCTTTCATACAGATAAATACTCAGCTATCAGCCTCTTTAAACCCATGCTATTAGCTGCCCTTTCAAATTCCATTGTTCTTAGTAAGATGGGATCCCTGGAGTATTCCGTTGCATCTTTCGATCTGGAAATCTTTGGCCCTGGGGCTTGCTTTCTAATGTTTTAGTATCTGGTCAATTTACACAGAAAAACTAAAGATAAGCCACAGGGTGAAATAGTTTCCTGCTAATAAATCCTGCACTACAGCATTTTATTTCTCTGATGCTATGTTTTTGTTTACCTTCATTTTTCAGTTTGTTCTGCAGATGTGTTTGTTCAGTGTCATGAAGATCATTGTTCTCAGAGATCTGTGTGCAAAGCAAAGTGTAAATGGTCTGTTTGCTAACATCAAAGTAAAAAAAAATTAGGTTATCAATTTTCTTGATACTGAATTCTGTGTATTTTTTCATGCCTCTGCTTCTGCTGAGTGCTTAGAAAATGAGTTGCTCCACCTAAAATATTTTATAGAGTACTATATGGTAAATTTTTCTACTTATGTGGCAGGGAAGTTTAGGACACTTTACTAACATTAAAATTGGTGTCAGCAAGATTCAGTCCTTTCTGTAGATCCTATGACTCGTTGACTGCTTGGTCTCTGGAATTTCGAAGTGGTCTGTAGCAAAAATGTGTCAAAATACCTAGAATCTAGAAAATCCCGGCATTCTGTGCAGTTCTGAAAAAACCATGACTGCTACTCGTACTTTTGTATGTGTCTCCGAGCCATACCACGGCCAGGTTGCAGCCCTCGAGTGCACTGCATCGTCAGAGGCACTGGTCAGAAGTCTTTGGCTGAGCCCTTTTCTACCTGGTGGCAAACTGCAGCATCAGAGAGGAATGTAATGTAGTTACCTGTCAAATACTGAGAGCACCTCTGGCACTCTTACTTGAAGCAGTTAAATGAGCTCCTGAAGACAGCCCTATGCCCAAGGAGCTTTGAAACATAGTCATGGGTGAGTGGGAGAAGAACGATCCAGTCTCCCTGCGGATGTCACCTTGGTCTTCTGTCCCCCTACTTGCCCCTTGGGGCAGATCTGCAGCAGCTGCTGTAGTGTCCTAGCCCTGCTGAAGCCAGTGACAGGGACAGATGTGCATTTCCCAGCAGCTGCACATCTGCCTCTAGGGAAGAGAAGCACTGGACCTGGCAAACCACGTTTAGAAATATTTTGCAGGTCTCTGTACGTAACCAGTTTCCCATCTGGGACGTTGAAATTGCAGAAGATCCCTGCTGCACCCTAGACACAGAACACCTTGGCAGCTCCACTTTACAACTTGGTGCTTAGTTAGATCTTTACAGATGTTGTAGTAAATCAGGCTTTTGAATTTCCAGATTCCCAGGTCCATTCCCTCCCCACTGGCCTGGAAGCCACCATGTCACTTGTACTGCAGGGCATTAGCGTCTTAGATAAATGGAACCAGACTTTCAAAATGGTAGAGGAGGGTGGAATGGGGTAGCAAGAGGTGACCAGTGTACCAGAGGTGGAGGATGCAGACTGTGCTGTCTGGCAGGTGCATGCGGCTCTGTGGAAAATGTGTAGGTATGTGAAGGCAGAGAGGTTCTGGCCTACAACAGTTATGTCTTACAGAAAATAGTTCATAAAGCTAGTGGGTGTGATCTTCAGTGTCTCTATTCTGTGACATGCTGTGAGTCTTGAGGTTATTGCTGAAAACAGGGTATGCCCATTTTCATATTGTGCTATATCCATTACAAAGGGTAGTGGTGTCTTGGTTTGAAAGACAGGTGCCTGCCAGGGAAGGCGGGAACCTCCCTTGAAATGGAAAATACAACCCCTTGCCCTCCAAATTATTATAACTTTGAGATTATGGAGGTTTCAGGCAAAGATATAGGAAAAGGAATAACAGTTCTTCACCTGTATATATACATATATATATATATATATAGCAAGACAAACAAACATNATATATGGCAAGACAAACAAACATTGCTCTTTTGTGTAGATTCTCGAGAGGAGGCTAGAGAAAAACTGGGATTATGCTGAATGAAATAGCTTCCACAAAAGTGGAGCAAAAAGTTGGGCGTAGCTCTCTGAGATGGTGTAGGAAAGGTTAGTCTTTGTACTGGCTCACAGCAAAGGGTGAAGGTTTGGCCGAATAGTATTTTATCTGAATTGATTCCCTCAACCCAGCTATAAATCAAGGCTTGAGTAGTGTACTAGGGAGTATAAGATACTGAGATATAAATCAAGGCTTGAACACTGTACCCGTGAGTAAAAAACACTTGATGTTGTACAAGTCCAGGCTCAGAAAGTGCCTGTATGAAAAGCTTGGAGAGATAAATGGTGGCACTTGAACACTGGCTGTTGGAAATATAAACCAGGGTCAGATGTCTCATTTTGGCATCAGTTCTTGAACACACGTGTACCTCACAATTGCCAGCTCAAACCAAATTACTCCAGTCTCCTACCTGCCTGCTGAGACGGCAAGCATGCCGGAAGTTATTTCTGTATGCAGTCTTCCTAAAAATTAATTTCTTGGTGTGTACTGTACTTTGCATGGAAGAATAGGAATGTTCTTTTGACAGTAGGAGCTTCTGTATTTTGGTATCAAATATGATGAAAGTTTCTTACATAATTTAAATGTATATTTATTGAAGGAAGTTGGCTCCTTTTCATTTACTTATAAGGCGACATGTTTTCATTTGGGGAAGATGTTGTCCTAAGCTTTCTAGACAACCTCTTTTGAAGAGGGATTGTGACTCAGTTGCCAGGCAATTTACTTTGGCTAAGAGTTCTTTTAAGTCTCCTGAAGAATACTGATCAGGGATTTTATCTTTGGGCCCCCTTGATTCATACAGATTAAATCAACTGCTTGTAAAGAGCCCATATCAAATTAATACAGTATTAAAAATTCTGAGTGGAATCTGATGGACATTTATGGTCATGGATGAAATGTAAACCTCCCTTAATTACTCTGAGACTGATTCATGGCCTAATGATCCAGGTGTTGAAGTTGTCAGTCTCGAGGTGCTGGAAGAATCAGTAGAGGAAGCATCATAAGTTATCTGCTTTTATTTCATTATTTCTTCCTTTTCTATAAATGGCCCTGATTTGTGAGGTAAGGCTCACACGATCACTCAGTAATTAAGTGAAACAGTTATAGAAAAGATTAAATACCTGTGCTGGCAGTCTTCCTGAACGCTCTGTCTGTTAGCTACTGAAACTATTTTTACTTCCATATTGTTGAAAGTCATGACAAGGTTTTATTAGTTCCCTTCTCAACACCTATTTAATAAGCCAAACATTTCCCATCTCTCTAGTTTCCCTTCTTTCTGGTACAAACAAGAGTGAGATTTACTGTGGTGTTCCATCGGTGCAAGGTAGGAGACATTAACTTGTTTGTCCATAATACCTTGACTTCGAGTTGAATTACAGTTCAAATTTCAGTGTCACAGGGATGCATTACAGCCTTTGCTTTGAAGAGTTGTGGTTTAAACAAGGTATATGAGAATAAGGTAAATAAGTTAGGGTGAGTGCTCTTTGTTTGGGTGCAGAACCTCTTTAAGTAGAGGACAATTGTCATTGTACAGAAATCTGGGAAGCCTTACTAAGTATCAGTGTAAAAACTGTACCTCTCCATGCATGCATAATCACATTTCCAACTGTACCTCTTCCCTGTCTTCTCATAAGCATAAGTTTTAATCTTTCTTAAAAGTGCAGGTGGAAATTTAAGGGTAATTGGTTTGCAACAAAATAGAACAGTAGTATTCTTTTTAGGTTGATAAATCCTGTATTCCTGTGTACTTGAAGGCTTTTGTGCTGATAGTGGCTCAATTTATGGACAGAAATAAGTGTATCTCTTCTGTTCTCTAACCTGTGTAACTGCTGTTGGAAGTCTTCCTTCCGGAAGATGCTGAATATCTAATTTCTAATGGTGGAGGATGGTTGAAATGACCTTGAGGTTCATGCTTTCCTGACACACTAGGTAAGTGTTCCCTTCTTCAAAGTGTTCCTTACTGGAAGTGAATGAGAAACCCCACTGCACTGCCTGGAGTTTAATCCCCTGTTCAGCACAGTAGCAGAAAATCCTGAATTCAATTTCTGCTGATTATGAACACAGAAGTTGTGGTGGTTTTGACTGCCTATTGCATAAGTTGAGTTGCAGACAGTTTGTGTTCTCTGTACAGCAAACTATTGCCCAGTGATACAGAAAACACCAAGCCATCCTACCCCTGCTCGGCGAAGGGCTGAGGTAGGGGAGAATTTGTGTTTTGAAAGGGATGGAGCTGAGTGTAGTTATTGTCAAGTAAGATCAGAGTCACGGAAAACTAGGGTGGAACACTGTCTGAGACTCATATCTATTGTTCACTCAGTAAGGGGGGGAAAGACCTCAACTTTATTAAATTATGTAATTAAGGACTAGCTGCTTGAGTACAGATAGACAAGGGATAATTTTTAGTTGTAACTTAGTCTGTATATTTTCAGAATTTTGAATTTTTGGCTCTAAGTTTTAATACTGTAGCATAGATTTAATGTTATCCAAATACATTTTTCAGTAACCTATTTGCATATTTCTACATTTTATAACTTTTTGCTCTTTCATAGCTCCGTTTAATTTCCATTTGTTCTTTTCTTCATTGTTGTTTAATCTAATTGGTGACCCTGTGCTAAGGAAGTAAATGTCAAATCTTAATCAGTTTCCTACTTTCTATCTTAAACGCCATCAAGTTCTTCCTTTTCAGAAAATCTCTTTAGTTAAAAGCACATATTTTTATAATTGCTACATGGAACCTCATGTAACCCTTTCTTGTTGCTTGTTTCCAACTTATGGGTATCTAAACTTCTCCGTTTACATAATGTTTCTCAGATGGTCTGACCTGAATTTGAAGCAAGAGAAAAAAAATGCACGCAGAAGTTCTTCCTTGCAGAGTAAAGCTTCCAAGTTCATGCCACCTGTGTAAAGTCATTTTAATACTGAAAGGTTTCTAAAGAGCATGGCAGCAGATCTGCTACCTTTCTCCTTCCTCTTTGGTTCACCTTATGTGGTCGATATTAGGGGTATGATCAAGTTTCTGGGCGTTCTGATCACTCAGACTCTAAAAGCTGTTAGTTACTGCCCTGAAGCAAAGAAACCACCAGCTGAAATAAACACTGTTTCTACAACTGTGTTTACAAGGATTTATGCTGAGCTGTATTATCACAGTTTAAGAATCATACTAGAAAATTCAGGAGTCATCCAGAAAGGCTAAAACAATTGTATTTGCTGTAAGCAATGCAGAATTTAAAAAAAAAGCCCCATACGTCATAAATGGCAATGGAGAGAGTTGCAGCTGAAAATTAAACATTCATAGCCTGAAATACCTATATGGACCATCCCCCATGTGGGCACCCATTTGACTGAGTATTTGTGAAGTATCTTAATACACAAGGTGCTTGGCTCTGCTATTGAGGTTGTAAATATGCATTAATGACAGCACTGTGGATAGTAACCCATCCAGTTTCTACAATGTTCTCTGCTGTGAAAACCTAAGTGACAGCTTAGAGCTGGGTGTCCAAACGTTCCTCTTGAACAAGGTGAACACTCTGGACTTCCTTTTTCAGCACAAGAGGAAGCCTCTTTCAAAGATCAATTAAATGGAAAGGCATAAAATTACCAAAATGGTGGTTTGGATTATTTTAAGTGTGGTTCTAAGGAGAGAGGTCACCTGAGGACTGAGTAAATGAATGTTCATTCCTCAAAGGAAGGATGGAAGGGAAGGCTCTTTAAGGGTTAAGAGATCAGAGTGCAGATTCATGGTAGGCTATTACCCTGGAGATCCTAGACTCTTATTTTGGTTATCATAGAGCAGCAAACAATGAATTTCTTCTTAAGAGGAGGAAAAAGGTCTCAGTTTAAAGAAGGAGTTGCTTTTGTTCAAAAGATATAGCTCAGAGGAGTGCTTGTACTCCTGCACTTTTCCCAGAGAGGTGTAGTTTTGGAAGCAGTAATGTGACAACTGCTGTGCCACAAATCTCAGTAAGACAGGCTCTGAAGGAAGAAGCAAAGAACATTGCTTATTGTTGGCTTGCTTGGAGTTGGTGTTTTTATGGTGTTTTTTTTGAGAATGTAGTTAATTACACCACCTTGATCTACCTTGTTTTATACATTGTGAAACAGTAATAGACTGCTACTGAAGCCATTGTAAAAGCAGAATTTTGTTGTTTTTCTTATTCACTGCAAGTAAAAGGATTGTTGCTGTTCTTTTCAGCAAGTGCAGCGTCCTTGTTGTTTCTGCCTCAGGTTCAGGCTTAGGACATTGAGCAATTACATGAACCAATTTAGACCCTACTGCAAACTTGGTTCAATTCCTTCTGGCAAATTTTAGTCCTCACCTAGAATTACACCTGAAGAAGGCTGGCATCCTTATGTTGGTAATTTTTTTCCCCTTGTTTTGTGTTTTTATTTTCCTGTGAGAATTTTGCCAGAGAATTAGCTAGCATTCATGCACACAAATTACATCTGTCTCTCAATATAAATGTAGGTTTGGTGGTTTTCCTGTTTGAATTTTTGAATTAACTCTCTTCCCTACTCCCCCCAGGCTTTTACAGTGTCTAAATTTGAGTTAGCTAGCTAGGAATCTATGCTAATGTCATCTTGTATTTGTGGACTCAAGTGTATTTATGCTGTATAGGTTAATTCAGATTAGCCCAACTGTTCAAGCCATTGGTGTTCACAACCAGGAAAATCTCATTCAGCTAGCACAGAGCAGCTCTATTAGTGCAACTACTGAAGCATGAAATAACACCCCCAGCCCTAGTTAAAATGAAGCAGCGAGAAAGACCTCAGAAGTCAGAGCTTTCATTTTCAGTGTAGCTTTACCAAACATGCAGAGGCATCACTGGCTTTATCAACCTCATCCCTCCACTGTGTGGTTACTAACCTGTGAGTTATGTAACTATGCAACACTCCTGACCATGCTGTCTGAACATGCTGGGGAAAGTAAGGTAGGATTTTACTTGCACATCGTTCTGACCATTGAAGAATGATGCATCTTATGGTGAATTTAGTTCCTAAAGCACATTTTATTGGAGTCCTTAAGTGTCCATCACCCAATTGCCAAAGCACAGCTCAGATGCATTGTAAGGGCTTACAAGTCAATTAAGCCCAGTATTTTTTTTTTTTTTAATGAAATGATTTTTCTAGGACACTGTTCATGATCACTTGTGATCAGAAAATGAGTGAGCTGAATCTTCCATTTAGGTGTGAAAATATTTGTCATTGCCTCTAAGAGGAGCTTAACTACCTTCCACTGCTTTAGCTAGTTGAAATGTGTCAAGGTGCTCTAGGTTTGGTTTATCTATCAATCTTATCTACAACTGGATTATGACTGTGCCTTTTAGCTTGCAGTTGGAGTTGGATTGGAAATCCTTTTGCAGCAGTATTGAGAGACATCTCATAAGGAAATACTAACACGTGATGGGGATCAAAAACTGAAGTTCATGCCATGGTTCCATGTGACAGCCCCTCAAGATGAAGCATGACACAGGCAGCAGAGTGCACTTAAGCCCAGTTTTATCTAGTCTTATGTGAAGTTATGAAATAGCTGTTTTCTTAAGCTTTGTGCAGCAGCAGAATGCCTCCAGAGCATTGGGTGCCTGGTCATGACCCCAGAGAGGACATCTCATGCCTCTGTTAATGGAGCTACTTCTTTTCTTTTCTTCTGCATAGTTTGCTTCCTCGGGAAAACTCATGCAGGTTCTCTAGCACAAATATGAGCACTCACCTGGACAAAGCTTATCTAACTGCTCTGTGCAGGCACAGGATCTTCTGGGTAAGAAGCCCTTTTTAAAATTTGGGACTGTTTTTGAGCTTGAATTGCATGAGTTGGATATTCTGCAGCTCTTATTGTTCAGCTTGTTAACCCTCCTGAAAGGGCATGCTGTGTTAGAGGAATCAGCTTTTTTCCTACCTTTCTTTTTCCTCAGCTAGAAATGGACTAATTGTCCAAACTTGGTAAAGAAAATTCACATCAAATGCATGACAGGTTTTGCCTGTGTGTGTATTCTCATGTCTCCAAGTAAAGACAGAGCCATGTGCATGGCACCAAAGGCGATATTTTCTCTCTCTGGGGAGCTGTCCTGTATAGTTTATGAAATCAACCTTTGTGTAAGTATGCAAAAAGCTACAGGAAATTTTTGTTCCCAAGGGAAATCAAGTTTCTTTTCCAATACTGAAAGATGGAAAAGCAGCAAAATCTAAGGTTAGAGGGGAAAATAAAGCTGATTTTGAGTAACACAATGCAAAGAGTGTAAAAATTAAACCAAAAAAAGCCTGTAGAGAATGCTGAGGCAAATAGAAACTGGCCATATGAGATGAACATTTAGATGCTTCTGTTAACATAGCCTGACCTGAAAGGGGGAGAAATGAAGTTGCATGCATTCAGTATAAATATTTTTGTTCAAAACTCCATGGAATCGAGTTTGCATCTGCATAAAAATAATTCTTTCCTTATAAATAAAGCTTACTTCTGCATAATGGCTTTGATCTGACTCAAAGAGAGGAAAAAGTGTTTAAAAAGACTCTAAAAGCTATCACATCTGATTCCTTGTGCAACTGCTCTGCTGGGCAGATTTTTTGGCAGGGGCTGCTAGAGTCTGGATTTTTCAGTTCTTCCCCAAAAGCAATGTCAGGTCTTTTGGAGAGGGCAGACAAGCCCAGGGCTGAGCTTAGTTGGCTGTACTGAACAGTCCATACTTGGAGGTACTCAGAACATGGGATATGCAGGTTGAAAGTTTCACAGCTGTAAGAGAAGGAAGAAAAGAAGCAGATCTAGTGAGTAGATCTGAAAAGTCTAGAGGACAAAATCAGGAGAATAGGAATAGGGAAACTAGTGGCTGTGGAATGAGAGCGTGTTGAAGCTCAGGAGGAATTAAGGAGCATAAGACAGCAGAGCTGGGGGAGTGTTTTTCTCCCTTTCTACCTTCTGTGCCCTCCCTCATCCTCCAAGAACTGTGATACAGGCAGACACGTGGGTCTGTCCTGCGTCCTTACCCCAGCAGTGGGATTGCTGTTGCTCCCTTTCCTACTGTCATCTTTTTATCAAGCTTTGTATTGATGTCTCAAATTATTTTTTGTGTTGCTGTGACACTATAGTGTTCTAAAATGTCTCAAATTTGTCAGTTCCTCCTGAAAGGGGGAGAGAGGTAAGCGCTATACCGAGGTCAAGTAGACTGGGATACTTCTGGAAGTATCTTTAACATCTTTGCTTGTCTTCTCTTACAGTTTAAGATGAAATAGTTGTAAGGGGTACTCATTATGTCTGCCTTGTTATTCTGTTTGTTATGCTGCATCACTACAAGGTGAGATAGAAAACAAATAGCAGCCTCATGTCTGATTTTTCTTTCTTTTATGTTAGGAGTAAGAATTTAACCTAAACCTCTCTAATGAAGGCTTATTGCCCTTTAATTCTTCACCTTGATGTCCTAGAGTCAGGAATGCTCATGTAATAAAGTAAATTGAGAGAAAACAAGAAGATCCAATTGATTTCTCAGTTGTAGTGCTAAACCCAGCCTGCATTTAATTATTCCTCTGATAATAAACCAGCCACTATTGTTTTTCTTTTAATGTTTTTTTTGAGTGGAGTTGGCTGTATCAAGATATTTCAGGCAAAATGCAGTCCCTGCTACTTCATTTACCCTAGAGTTGACTAATCACTGGGACGTTTGAGTTACTATATGGCAGAGAGAGAGCTATAAGCTGATTACTGAGAGTGCAGAAATTAATGTTTTTAAGTTCTGAGCAGAGAGATAAGGGCCTCCTGAAGATATGCTGAGATGTGATGTTCTTTCTTGTCCTTATCAAGTTTTTGGTGAAACTGCCCCTTCTATACTGAACCATGATGTAATCCTGTTCTGCTGTGAAAGATTTCAGTTGTTGACCTGGTTGTTTTTTTCCAGCTATTCTGTAACATATATTTGTTCCTTCCACTGAAAATTCAGCAGCAGGTCGCTGGTTGATTGGCTTTTAACACTGTCTTAATTATCCCCATCAAGAGAAATGTTGGCTTTAATAATGTCCATGTGAATGCTGTGTTAGTTCATGGCCTTTAAGGTCTGTCTGTTGGTTGCGGTAGAGAGAGGTCTCAGACAAATGGTATTTCTTGCAGTTCTAGAAGTCCCAGCTAACACTAATATAGACATTTTGGGAAAGCTTGGTGCTTGTTTGGGAGAACTTGCAATCAAAATGTCAGAGGAAGAAAAGGAAGAAAGGAAACGACACACTCAATGTTGCAGAGGTCAGTGAAAAGTGTTCCTTTCTACTCCAACTCTTGTTCTGTCCCTCCATGTTCTCAGAAGACCTCTGAAGCACTAATTAAGAGATGACATTGCTATGATATAAACTAGAATATTACAGAACGTTTTGTCCAGAGTTAGCCCTGATAATGTCATATTAAGATGGTGAGTTAACAGACATATCCAATGGACAAGCTGATAAAAGAAGAACAGTATTAGGATAAATGCAAAAATTTCCTGGAACCATGTAGGTTTTGTCAAAACAACCAAACCACCCTCCCAGTCCTCTACCAATGCTTACCCCCTCCGAAAAGAAAAGAAAAGAATAAAAGATGACTGAAGAACAATGCCACCGTATAGTGAACATTATACTTTAGCTAATGGAAGCTTTAAGGTCTATCATGACTACAGCTTGAGTTTCATCCAACCCTAGTATCCACATCAAAGCTCTGATGTATCACAACAGCAATTTCAATCCCCTCTCAAAAGCTTCCCTAGGAAAGTAATTTTTTCAAATCAGTATTAGTGGTAGCTGTTGTCAGGTACTTGAAAGTAATAAACACTGAAGGGACAAGGGAAATATTAGGGACAACTAAAAAAAATTTTCCTTGTGGCTGCTAACTGGATTGTTTTCATAAGTCAGGCAGCCTAAATTGATTGGCAAGAAGTGAGCAAAGCTGCAGCCAGTTTCTGGATGGGGATGGTGGAAAGAAATAGCTCTGCTTTCTATTGAAACTTGACACCTTGTCTGAAATCTGAATTGGAGCATATCTGCTCTCTAAACACAGAAGTAGTTTAATGGTGTTACTTTGAGAGCTCCACAGGTCACAAATGAAATATGAAAAACATGAAAAACAGGTTATAAATTAGAGCATAGGGCTGGGGGGCAGGTACCTCGGAATGCTTAGTCTCAGTTCATGCTGAACTTACCCCAAACTTGCAGTGTTCATTGTGCCTTATTTCACAATCCTTTAAGGGACATGCAAGTTGTGAAGTTGCTTATATTAGTTGTGCCTGAGAAAGTTGCCTTTATTCACATGACACGTACTTATCTGATCAAGCTCATGATATTAGCATTTCACTGGCTGATCCTTATTTCTCCTCTACAATGCAGGAAATAATTTTTTTTACATAACCTTTGGATCATGTGAGACATGCAGTTTTGACAGTGAAAGCAGTCATGCATTCAACTTCTACTTTTTAAAGCCAAAGGCCCTGTCAACTTACTGGAGTGTTAGAGTCTGAGGGAGATAAGTGTCTGTCACAAGCAGGTATGTGTTAGTGTGTGGGAATTTCTAAACTCATGTAAGGACTGGAAAGAAAAGATCGAAGGTTCTTACCCTCGACTGTGCTTTGCTTCTAAGCATAAACGTCCTTAGAGCTGATCTAGAGCTGCAGTAACATTCAGCTGTGAAACTGTAGAGGAGCTGGCACTGGTAGGGATGTCTGCTTGTTGTTTTCTCTGCCCCTCTGCTCTAAGCAGAGTCAGTGAGAGCAGGCTGCTCAGCCACTTCTGCAGTCAGGTTTTGTAGGTCACACAGCCTCCCTGGGCCCCTGTTTTGATATATCACCACCTTTGTAGTGATTTCTTTGCTAGGGGTAGAATTAACTTATAACCAAGATAAAACCAGAAAAGTGAATCTCATTAATACTATTTTTGTTTTACCTAAAATCCATATATTGTGCATTTCTTGACTGAATGCAAGTAATTGTGGAGAGTCCTGATTTTTTACCATAGCTCAGCTGAAAGCACAGTATTCTGTACTTTCCAGACTATGTGAACTGTTTATCTAGGATCTGTATATGGAGATCATTGATTTTTGTGGGATGAATCCTTGATTTTGTTTGGGACCATTTCCCCGTGTGTGTTATTTGATGTTTCATCAGTTCTGGAACAGGTCATACTGGCTTTTCAGATGGAAATCAAATGTCTGACAATCTCAGCTGTGTGCACTCCATTAACACTGGTCTAAATAATATGAAAATGAATTGTTTCTGTCTAGAGTTACTTCTACCTCATTTACTACCAAATTATTTAGCCAGGGGTACAAGGTTCAAGAGTTCTTTCTTTGAATTCTTAAATATTAAACCAGTACTGATTCATAGGAGGTATTTTGGACCCATTCTTCTGGGTATGCATCAAGATAGTCTTGACATTGGAAGGATAGTTTACTCCCTGTTTTGCTGTTCTGTGAAATGTCCTCCAATGAATGAAACAGTAGGGGTGATTTAGGTGTCCACTTTGACACTGAAGTAAAACAGTGATTTCTTTTATCAAGCATTTATGTAAGGCTCAGGGGTTTTGTAACAGTTTTTTCTCCTAATTCAGTTAGCTTCTTCAAAGACTTCACTGTTTACTGCTGCTATTGCCAAAGAGCAGAAAAGTAAAGAAGCACACATTTCCTCTTAGCTTAAAGAAAGAATTTTTCTTTGGGTGTAAGAGGGCACAGGTTTCTGCAAAACAGGCTGAGAAACTAGCCTGAGGGCTTGTGTAATGTATAAAAATACTGAGCTCTGCGATAGCAGTACCAACCTGCAATTTCAGCTCCAAATATCTAAGAAGCTCCACATGAGGAGAGGTGTTATGATGCCTTGCTAGGAGGAAGGCATTTCCAATAGTTACTGCTTTAAAGGGACTCATTTTGGAGCATGGCAAACAAGAGTGCTTCAGGGGAGGGCTGTGGGCAGTGAGCCCTGGTGGGTCAGGGCGTGCCAAGCGCACACACCTGCAGGGGATTGTCCAGCCGTGCTCTGATTAGGGCACGAGTAAGATTCATGTCTTTCTCTTAAAAGCCTGAGTCACTGTGAAGACAAATTTATTGCTTCTACCCTATGGATTAGGCCTGTTGAAGTGTTTTAAACTATCATGTGCATACTTTCTTACCCTTTAATGAAACATTTCTTTAAAGGATTAAAGCATTAAACAAGTGTATCGTAATGAAGCATCAATTGCTGGAATAATGAAACTTGAAGGGTTTGCGTTCTGGTAGTTATGAGCTTTCTGCTTCTAAAAAGATAAGGTGCCTTCTTGGAAAGTAGAATTAGCTGAATGTTAATGTTTATGTGCTTGATAGTGTTGGGTCACTGGCCAGTGGCTGCTGTCTTCTGGAAAGGCCACTTAAAGTCAGTGTCACAAAAAGTACTTAGGCATAATGAAAAGCATATGAAAATGGCAGAAGTACAAAAGTGTTCCCTTCCCCACCATCTGATTATTCTCTTATGGTTTGCTTGTGATTGGAAGTGTGTTTTCTTGTTGGAACCAGCAGCCTAATGGCACTGACCCGAGAACAGAAGCAATCTCCTTGTTCTTAACAAGTTTGCTTTAGCTGGGTTTTATGCAGCCCTTCATAAAATCCGGATTTTGGAGTATTTTGATGCAAATTAGTTGTATCGTGTCTCTGAGTAGTTTAACAAGGCCAGAAACTCAAGTAGTCCTGCAGTATATGCTCTAGCTGGTAGCTGGACTGTGTGAAGACACAAAAGACTTGCGTATTATCACGAGAAAAACTGTTCATTGATTTCTCTCCCTGCTGCTCCTTCCCCCCTGTTGTCACAAGAAGTCAGTAGTTGAAAATCACAGTAGATGAGCCTGTTGTTTTCGGGCTGGCTGGGTAATGTCCACACCTGGGGAATAGTTGTGTGCGATGACTAAAACTTTCCTTGGTGGATAAGCTGAATTTTGGAACAGCTACCACTGAGCAGTGGTGATAAATCTCAAGTTTAACTCCTATTTCTCTCTGCTCAGGGCCTAAACCTTTATTGTTGCATTCAGTGTTACCTCTTCCCTCATGCTGTTTTGAGTCTTAACCTAGTGTCCTGCCTTAGACTCCATCCCGATTCTAGACATCTGCTCTCAACCCCACTCAATGGTTTCTTTGGCTTTTTCCTGGCTTTCAGCTTTTTCTAGAAAGTCAGTGTTCTTCTGGCTTTGCCTCGAGTATTTTGCCATGCTTTCCTGCCAGAGCCACTCTTGCAGTTTGTTGGCTTCAGACCTTTTCTGTGGGATGCACACCTCTAAATTCTGGCTCCTTCAATTTTTGTTCTTCCCTTTGATTTCCATTTTCCTGGGTGAGCACATTTTCTCTTTTTCTGGAGGTTCCTGCTACGCAGGGACTCACTGAAATGGAAGTTATGGCTCTCCACTGGGAAGGGCTGTCCCGTTGCTTAAGAGCCTTTATCACTGCTGTGTGTGCATTACTAGCTTGTGTGTCTTGGTATAATTTAAATCTGCTTGTAAATGTCTACAATAATGTTCTTCCATTGTTTCTCTGCAGCCTGATTACATAAATGTCATTATTGTAATTTGCATATGCATTGTGGCAAGTGTGTGTGTTGTGTCATGTATTGGCACGAGTCACGTGGCACTGCTCTGTCCAGTATATGTCCTGTGAAGTTCAGCATGTTGGAAAACATAGCAAATGAATTTTCAAGCTTCTCTCCAGTGAGGGTGGTGGCTCCACGTGTGTAGAAAATGCTGACATTTTGGGACATTGTGAAAGGGATGACAAAGATGGCAGAAATCCTGGAAGTCATCATGAGGCTCAAAGCACAATATAATTTCTACTTGAACGTTAAAATTTCCGTGAGTGTGATACACAAAGGAATTTGTTGTAATAAAATACTGTTAATATAAGTGATTCATTGTTTTTTTTTTTTTGTTGTTGTTGCTGTAGTGAATGTCAGAATAGTCTCTATGACCTCGTGTAGGTCCCCCAAAGCAGAAAGCTGTTGACCAGAACAATAGTTTATGTTCCCACCTACTGAGACGCTTGGCTAAAAGTTTGCCAAGCAGCTGGCTGTGATACTTTCACTCAGCTTCTTTCATTGTAGAATGTTGTACGATGTAAAATCGAAAAATACTCCATTTGCTTCAATTTGTTTTCAGGGAAAAGGTCAGTGTGTAACCCCTAACCAGCCCCTGCTTTTGTAAAACAACTTGTGAGGAAAAGCAAAAGCTAAAAATATTATCTCAAATTTAAATGCATTGATTTGAAGGGAAATGCCTAGGTTCAGTGGACAGTGACTGGAGCTTATGGAAACATGCCTTTTTGAAACGAAGTCTAATTTCCATATAAATATGATGGTTGGAACACACTGCATATTGCTGGCAGCAGTGATGGGGTTTACTCAATGAAGCTATTGTTTTCCAATGCATATATCTCTCAGTGAGAGTGAAATGTTTTGAGAAATGGAATAGCCATGATAGCAGTGATGTCCTGCTGTTGCTAACCAGAGGACATTAAAATTAATGCTGTAAACTCACTGTGATCAATTCTTTGCAAAAGCAGTGTTGGAACACAGTTGTTGAAGTGGCACCTTCACTCTTGTGAGCTCTCGGAGGCACAGATTGCCATGCTGTGGGTCCTGTGGTGTCCCTCCAAGGGGACAGAGCTAATAATGCAATTATTATGTGGAAGTAAGGAAAACAGAGATCCCATTTCTGTATAAGTGTTGGGGGTGGGGGGAGAAGTGTTTTTGTGTGTGTATTTTTCTTTTTTTCTTTTTTTTTTTTTTCCTGAAGTGATTTCATGTATCTGCAAATAAATTCAGTGTAGTGCTTTCCAGGAAAGCACATTGCTGCCTCTGTATCTCAAATAATGTTTAGGTTTACTGCCCCAAATTGAAGAATTTAAACATAAGGCTTACGATGGGGTGACTGCAACTGTTTGATTATTTAGATTAAGTACTAATCTAAGGCTAAGTATGCTTTTTGCACATGGGCAAGACTTTTATGTATCTCAGGATTTTCAGCAACAGCATGTGGGAAAAAATGCACGAGGCAGAGAAAAATTTGGTTAAAATTTCATTTGCAGTCCATACTAGGAACTGATTAACTGAAATAGTTCTATCAGGTCAATTTTGACTGAAAATTGAGTATATAAATAATGAGTATTATTTGCTGGGCATATTATATAAACTGAAAAAAATAGTTTCCCTGGGTTGCAGGTCTCGAATGAAAGCAACAAAAGATAAATAGAAAACAAAGAGCTGAACAGCACAGTGTAGATCACTCATACATTTTTTGAGTGTTTCCCAGAAATTGAGAAATGCAGCACTTGTGCTGGGAGACTTTTATTAGAAATGAGAGAAGTGGTTAGTTTAAAAGATAACTTGAAATTTTGAGGTTTGTGTGACTGAGTGGGATGCCTTTTTTGTTTCAGAAGTTATCACTAAACGACAGCTTCTATTAGGTGTGGGTTCCAGATTTCACACTAAAGACATTAAGTATCGGCCTACAAGGCTGGGGCGCTGCATGCATCTGAAGCTCACTTATGGAGGTTTTGCAGCTCCTATTCAGTTGGAATGTGATACCACTGAATGGAACATTGGCAAGTAGTTATGGAAATCTGAGTGGTTTGCCTTGTGTATTTACATATTACAGCAGAACTACTGTAGCAAATTTTAAATCTTGATTTCTGTTTTCCATTGCTATTAAATTAAATAATTGGGCAAATTAGAGTTGAAAACTCATATGTGCAGTGATTTTCTGTTTTTTTACAGTAAGTTACCAGCCTTTAATATTTGGAGCCAATACAGAGGCAATTAAAATATACCTAGAAGGTGCAAGAATGTGCAAGACAGACTACACTTGCAGCTTCTCTTTTGAGGTGCCCATGTATGGTTACATTAACCTTCACCGTGAAATAGACTAACAGGTTTCCTAAAGGGGCTTGTTCTGTGCTTTTCATCTTGAGAAAACAAGGTTCCCTTTGTCCAAGTCACTTACTATCAGTTTTAGAACCAATAGGTTTGGCTAGGGAGAGAAAGTCTTCAACGTGCATTTAGGATGATATATCTAACTTATAAAGAAGTCTACTCTGTTGAGATCTGAAGGAAATAGGGCTTCATGGGTTTTGATTTTCATTTAAATAGTGCAGTTCTGTATTGACCTGCCACTGTCTGTGTTCTGCTGAGCCCCCACTACTACCAGAGTGGTGATTTGCACATTTTTTGGAAGTTTGGACTAATTTATCTACAAGTCAGAGCGTATCAAACAAAATTCAATAGGTTTCTGAAATCAATTATACTGCAAGTGAAGCAAATTTAATTCCTACTGGTGCATTTTTCTTAAAGCCAAGGGGTCTTACAAAATCAATGCATGTAAAGAAGCATGAAGCTTTATGGGGAATTTTGTTTTTTTACATACCCTTGCAGAAATAACATCTTTTCTGGTGTTATGTTTTCCTAAGGAAAAACATAATTTCTAAAGCAGATATTTTGGATTAGATTACTATAAGGATTTAATATTTTATAATTACATTAGTTTTGCACATAGACTAACAGTTGGTGAGCAGACGTGTTTATCCACACTATTCTGATTGAACTTCAGTGGAAACTTGATAAACACCAATAATGCGCCTCATACACCATCCTGCAAGGAATTTTTCTTAAAATCAGACTGTACCCCAAGAATTTTTTCTTTGGAAATGATAAATATAATACAGACTTCCCTTAAACCCATTAGATTTTTATGCAAATACAATGATCAAACAAGCCCTAAGTTAATCTGTTTATTTTACGTCAATTGAAAGATACCATAATTGCTGCAATATCTGACAGAGTTGGGCACCTTTTCTATAGATAAGCTTGCTAAGCTTTGCACTTGGTGAAAGGCTACCTAAAAAAAGAAAGCAGCAAAATATCTTTACAATTAAATGTTAATTTCCATTTTCATCTGTTAGATGCATGTCTGTTTTTCAGGACGAAGTTTTAAGTAGCTCTTTCACTGTGTGGTTAGGAGAAATTCCAGATGTTTCAAGATGCAAATTTGCCTCAGTTTTCTTACAAAAAAAAAAAAGGAAAAGATCCAAGTGACTGTAAGTGCCTTATACTTAGTACTTCTTTTGTACTTCAGGTGCAGTGTCCTTAGATTGCTGCCAGCATCAAGTCCCTTTACCTCAGAATTTTTCCTTCCTTTTTGAGCATTGAGACCTGAAGAGAAATAGGAGAGCTGGTATCACCTAGTAGGTGCCTATACCCTCTGCTAGCCTCTTGCTGTAAAGATTGAGCTCCTTGTGCTGGTGTATAACTGCAGAGGGCAAATTGCACATGACATGGAGCCAACCAGTCATTGAGACATAAAGTAAAACCACTAAGAGTTCTGAAGATGTGCACAGATATTTTCCGATTGTATTCTAAAGACTTGTGTGAAGCCAAACATGCCAATAGCTAGAGCAAAGCTGCCAAATCTCCTAAATGCTCAGTAGGCTACTCTGGGCATTTTCTTTTTCATTATCAGCCAGTGCATATTCCCTGTAGATGGCGAAGGCACTGGAAATGCTGTGCTTCTTTGCCAGGTTCTGGGGCATGCTTGTGGTCCTGGAAGCAGCTGAGGCTGGGATGTTAGGGATGTTTCTCTCTTTTTAATGTGGAAAAGGCCAGGTTCGGAAACTAGATTAATTATAAGTGATGTATACTACAAAATTTATGAAGAAGTCTATTTCGTGGTAGCAAGGTCAAGTAGTCATCCTGTGTAGGATTTATTTAAGGGGAGCTTAAAACTTTATGGAAGATGATCCCTCATGCTAGAAGAAAGACACGAGAAAGTGTCTTGCTCCAGAAAGCTGTAGGATCTATCATGGGTATTTTTGAGGGCAAGTTATACAAGTATCCATCAGGAATGTCCTAATCCTAGTGGTTATCTGATGGAATGAAAGAAGGACTGGCTGCCCTTGTTTATGAGCACTCAATTCTGCTCGAGCTGGTAGGAAAAATTGCTCTGGTACTCGCATGTGTTTGAATTCCCATTCCTGAGGAACTCTGCTGTACTATAAGACCTTTTTGATGCTTTTTGTAAAAACCAGCCTTTTTATACAGCTAAGAGACTGGTTCTGGATCTCTGTGCCTGATTACTGTCCCGCACATGTGTGTAGCAGGGAGTTGAGTCAACTCATGTCAAAGGATCAAACTGAAGGTTGGGCACTGCTCTTAATTTGCAGCATTCAGTTTTCTATCCTGTTTTTCTCTGTAGCTACTATACTGTAGTAAGGCTTTGATGAAGTATGATATGTATTGTAACTGTATCTTAAAGTTCAGGGATGAGGGTTGAAGAGAATTCTTGCTTCCAATGTCCCACAGCAGAAACAGAGGGTCTGTGAATGCTCTCATAGATGAGGGCCAGCTACTCAAGAGGTGTTTGTGTATTTGTTAACTAAATACTGTCAAGGTTAGCACCAGATGCTTAAACAGCTTTCTGCCATTTTATATACTTTTTCATTTCAATTTAAAACTCTTATCAGCTTCTAGCAAAAGCCCTTTCTGCATTACTTTCCTTGGCACAAGAGCTGGGTGGTTTAACAGGGCACTGTCAGGGTTAGTGGACTATAATTAAACCCGACAGCTGTATTTTGGTTTCTGGGCAATGATGAGTTCATACAGATCCTGTTCTATTCTGCCAGTATGTTTTGTTCTTGTCAGCAGCAAAAACTACTAAGTATAGGTTAAAAAAGTATTTTCCAGTGTCAGAGAACAGGTTTCTTGTCTATCTGTCCAGCAGAATGCTGTTTCCATTCTTTGCAGCAGTTGTCATCCTTAGCGTAAGAGAAGGGAGCAAATGTCTCTGGAGGGAGACATGGCAAGGATGTGCTGATGCCAGGTGATGAGTTTGTTCACTCCCCCAGCTTCAGGTGTGACAGCCTCTGGGTTGAGGAGTCTGTGCACTGGGACAGTGAAACTGCAAGTATGGTTTGCACCTGAAGCTCTCTGGAATTAAAATGTACCAAAAGCACCCATGCTGACAGATGCACAGAGTGTTTCTACCTAGCATGAGGCTTAGCGTTCAGGAGTTAAGAGTCTGTCTTTATTTTGTCACAAATACTTCCTACTTAGCAGTACAACATTAGGCAGTGAACTTTGAAGAGGGCTTTGTGTTCAGAAGAGCGTCTTGGTACATTTCCATAAGTTATAAATGGGAGATGTTTTGTAAGAGTGAAACAGACGTGGAAGCAACATTAACCCAGCTGCTTAAAGGACACGTCCATATGCTTGACTGTGGTGCATTAGAAGCAAAAAGACACAATTACAATTAAGTTCAAGAAACAGAAGTAGGTATAATTATAAGCCACTGCAGTGGCTTGCTGATGAGAGCTATTTGATCAAATCCCTAAAAAAAGGATGGAGTGTGCCAAGAATT
The DNA here is from genome assembly GCA_013399195.1 of Dicrurus megarhynchus. NCBI lineage: Eukaryota > Metazoa > Chordata > Aves > Passeriformes > Dicruridae > Dicrurus > Dicrurus megarhynchus. The sequence goes on from VXAD01001145.1 coordinate 397,103, forward strand.
TAAAGATGAATGGCACCTGTGCAGTACCATTAGGGAAGAACCCATATTTTAGGGGTTTTTTTTAAGACTGGGTTGATGCTGAAAAGGATGCATGCTGTCTTGATTTAAAATCTGCATTTCTGTTTGAGGTGAATTCTGGGCTTTCAGTTTGATGCAAAACTTTTCTTCACCGGGCAGAACTAATTAAGGTGCAGCTTGACATTGTAATGTCTCCAAGAGCAAGCCAGCATGAAAGGTTCCCTCCTTCCACACAGTCGCTCCTGCCTCTGCTCTTCCGTTCTGGATCTGTGAGGGTGACCCTAGCAGGCTGCTGTGAGGTTGTGCTGTACACTGGTGAGTGAAATGCTGTGGCCTGAGACATCCCCACAAGTGGGACCAGTAGTGCAGCATGGCGGTGGTCCAGCCCCTTGCATTTAAAGTGAGTGACACCCAGTGGGTGAACTTCTCTGCCCAGGACTCCACCCTTGAGGAGAATCCTGGGGGAGACGCAGAGGTTTGATATCCACGCCCACGAGACGCCACTCACATCTCATCTCCACCTTGTTTCCAGACCTTTCTTCCCTCCTTGGTTCAGGATTGGTCCCACTGGTTCATGTTTTATAATAAGTTCATATACTATGCAATTAGTTTCTAGAAAGATCTTAAGGGCTCCGTTTTGGATTTGATGTCCCAAGTCTGTCCCTCCTCTCCTGTCCCCTGAGTGGTCAGTGTTAACCCTTGTCATTCCGTGGTTGGTTATCTCCGCTGTTCCTTCCCCCCGTTCTTCTGCCCTTAAAAACCTTTGTTCCACCCTTGAAGGGGGCTGTTTGCTGGCTCCCGCCTATGCCGCGTTTCCTCCGTCCCTCGAGGGACGAGAAATAAAGCCTGGGTATACAGCCACAAGCAGCCGGGCTCTCTCCTTCTTGCCTCTGCCGTCGCTCGGTAACAGCTGCCGGCGTAACCTGCGAAAAGCCGTTTGCCACGCAGCTCCCTGCGGAACTTCCATCCGGCCCCTGTGGATCCAAGAACTGAAAGCCCCAGAGCCCACTGTCAGCTCTGAGGGCATCGGATCACATTGCCGCCCGCCAGGCTTGGGCAAGGAATCGGTCGGTGCGGCAGTGCAGCAGGGGTCTGGTAACCTGTAGCTGAGTTTCTATCTTTGCTTTCAGAGTGCTTGAACTGTACCATTACTTTCCTAATACGTAGCCTGGAATAAAAATAAAGAACACTGTGTAAAGCAGGAATTTAAAAACATTATTCTGTCTGCTGTTGTTAAGCAGAAGGAAATTTTCTACAGGATAAAAAAATCTTCTCTTTTTATTCAAAGAATGCTGATAAGGGTTGTTGCTAAGGGAACCATTTAATGTCCATCCTTGGATTTGTGAGTGTACCTGTGCAAACTATTACACAGAGTCAAAGTCCCTTTATTTCTTAGGGCAGAGGCCACCCAAGAGAGAGAAGAGAGCCACCCAGAAAGAGGCTTTTAGAGAGAGAATGCATTATGTGTTTCAGCATACGTGGTGGACTGATAAAATGAAGGCATGTCTCTTGCTGCCTTCCTTTTTTTTTTTTCTTTTTGTATTAGAGAGTATAATTAATTCCATTGCCCTGAACTGCATTTTGATAATATCCAGGAATGGAAACCAGAAGGGCATTTAATACAAGCTTATGTGGAAGTGGAATTTTATATTCTTGCTTGGTTAGCATTGAAGAGCAGCAAGATAGAAATGAGCCTTCTGTTCTGTAAAGGAAGCTGACAGGTTGTTACAGGCTGCTTTTGGGGTTAGGTACATTGGGATGAGAGTAGGGGAGCCTTGTGCTGTGAGTATGAGGACTCAGTTCTCAGAAATTAATGTTATTGTACAGAGAAGGCTGGAGTACAAAAAAGGCCTTTAGAGGGCTTTGCTTCAGTTAAATGTTGCTTACTGAATTAGTAATCCTTTGAAAATTGCTATCAAAATATGCAGTGTGTAGTTTACTTACTTCCAAACTTGTTCTGAAAACAGGGGTTTCTCTACAGCCTTTCTATGGCATGTCACCATGGAAGCACCTACAAAAATAATATTTCATATCTTTTAAATAGTCTTGTTTCTCTGAGATTGTTTCCATTTGATAGAAGAAGAAAGGGAGGCTACAAATTGGCGTTTACTGGAATGAAAGCTGGGCTTGCATTATTTCTTTTAATGGTACTGAAGGTTTAAAATGCAGCATTCCTTGACTTCAGGCTTCGAGTGCTTTTACTTTTTAAAATTAGATCTATTTTAAATCAGGTATGAGCTTACCATCAGGTTGCAATTAGAAATTAAAACATTTTGTGTAGACTTAGATATATTAGCAAAAAAATTACTCCACTGTGTTACTGCTACAGACAACATTTTACCTTCTTGTGGGTAACTGCCATCAGTTGAACATAAAGGTTTCTGCTGCTCACAGGACCAAGTCATAATTGCCTTTCTTCACTGGCTGTATTCTTACTAGTGGAAACCTCAGCATTTGAAACAAAAGTTCAGTAGAACATGATGCCTAATGCTGAATACAGTTCATTGTCTGTGAATTGTAAACCATCCTTTGCTTGTACATTTAATGACTTGTGGAATATGGATGGATATTTTTGTATAACTTTAATGCAGAGTGAAAGGTTGATATAAATAAGTTGATCTTAATGAAGTCACTCAGAATCCAGTGACAGAGTGCTTTGCAGTGGGGAGCAGAGCTATAAAACCAGGGACCTCCTTTTTGGCTCACGCGGCCTTTCCTTGACTCAGCTCAGCCAGACAGTTACCGAGAAATGGAGTGGTGCTCTGACATGATGGTATGTTGAACAAATGGAGACTGGTTCCAGGCAATGGATCAGATGTGGAAGGCCTGCTAAGAGTGGGTAAGGCAGATGTTAGGAGATGAAAAGAACTCTACTGCTGCATCTCCCGGCTGGCTGCTGCTTCGTTGTCTACGCAGAGCCAAAATCAGGCCTTGGCAAAAAATGCAGTACAACTGTCCACATTAGCAGAATCAGAGTGCTGCTTCAAATGTCAGAAATCATGTACTGCCAGACATTTTCTGCAGCATCTGTGCAGGATGAAATGACCTTGACCCTTTTGTCATGCAGACCTAACAAAATTAACACACCCTCTCCAATGGACTGTGTCCTCTGGGAGAAAGTCATGGAGGGAAAAGTTTGTGTTCTTTAGTAAGTCTGTTTGCACTTACTGAAGCAAGAGGGCTAGGTTAGGTCACACCTCTGGTTCGTGTTCATGTCAAACAGAGGAAACAAATCTTAGTGTTTCTAATATTCCTGTGGGAGTTGCTCAAATGATTCATTTTTGAATGACTCCAGTTGTACAGTTGGAAGCTGAAGGATTTGGGCAGAAACTGAGTTTTAAAAATAAATTGTGAAGGAGTCCAGCCTTTGGGGCTTTTATTTTTTTAGACTGTAACTCCCTAGGCAATACTTCACAATGAAGAAATGTTACACACTCAGACATTCCTTTTGCTGTCACTAGCCTTTTCTTCTCAGACACTGACAGTATTCTTAAGAACAATCTCGCTGACTACTGGCAAATAGCAGTTTTTGAGCTGTTGAAGATGTATGACATAGAGCATAGCAAGCATTATTATAAAGTTAATTTCTTTTGCTTTCTTGAGCTATCTATGGGGTTCGACCTTGCTGATTGTCTCCATGGTACCCTTTCCAAATAATTTCATGCTCATGTTCTTAGTACGCCTATGCTGATAGGGACAAACTAGTGATGAAATCGAAGTTGATACCTTGATTATCTGATGTTTCCCTTCTCATGGACTCGCTTTGAAATCTAGATCAAGCTAACTGTATTGAGCCATTCATAATCACTGGCTGCTAGAGATTTAGTGAAGACCAAGTACTTAGAAAACCAGATGAGAAGTATTAATTTCTTACTGCTACTAAGTTGGGCAACAGAATGTTGTTGAAAATTGACCAACTTGAAAGAAAGTTAAAATAAGGTTGAGTAGAGCTTTTGGAGCTGGAGAACCATGTGGCAGTATGTTTTATTTCTGCCTCTAGTTCAAAGGACACAGAAATTGGGTGAAGGTTTAGCTAGGTTCAGAGTTTGGTTTTGGTGCTGACCCAAGGGACCGTGCCTGTCCTTGGGAAGGAGCAAGGAATTAGCTTTTTCTGCTCAGCCTTACCTAAAAGTTGACTCTACACTTGTGTGTGCCAACTGTAGTGAGAGATGGGAAAGCCCCTGTTGCTTGTATACTCAGTTTTGAAAGAGCCCTTATTAAATGGAAATTAATAAATAAATAATGAAAATGATTAGGGTTATTTTCCTGAGAAAACTTTCACCCTGTACTTTCTTGAGGTTTCGTGTAGCATGGAATCAGTCACCCATCTGCTTCAAAAAGGGGCTCTGGCACAACACTGATGATGCAGATGAAGATAATGGTTTTTACAGCTGAAGATACAGGACTGTGTTCAGAGGAGAGGTACAAGAAGGAAAAAAAACCCCAGCTGTAAAGCCAGCATCTTCCTGGCTTAGCCATCCCTTATTCAATGGAAATTGAAGCTGCAAATGGATGTGGGAGCTGCAGACAAGCCCATTTGAAGTGGAAATGGGGCAAGTGAGTATCACTGGGAACATAAAGAATGCTGGCAGTGCTGTAGCAGCCTGTCAGGAAAGGTGGCCAGGATAGACTGGATCGATGAAAAGAACAATTAATTGCCAGCCTCTAAGGAATAGGTAATTAAAAAAGAGATGTGGGAAGTACTGTCATTCAAATGGCTTTGTTGGCCTTTCAGCCACTTCTATAAAGGTGTTTCCCAGTTCTTAATTGTCTAGTCAGCTGAAGTGAGATTAAACCCCAGGTATGCTGCAGGTGTTGAACCTGCAAACCCTGTTATCAGATGTTTATACAGAAAGTTCACTGCCTCCCTGGCCCCTTGCATTAAAGCTGCTCCCCTCATGGTTTCTGTAAGGCTGTTATCTGAAGCATATTTCCATAGTCAGGTTCAGTTGTGCATGCTTGTTCTCCTCTAAGGTAATAATGCCTGCAAGTAAGACTGTTTAGCCTGGGGGATGCGGACTGAGTGAGCTAGAAAGAGGGTTGGATTCATTTCTGACAAGAAAAAGTAGTGGCAATACAACTAGCCAGCCAGGTTAAATATTAAATTTAATGAGCATTAGTGCAAATGCTGTGTTGGAGATCTGATGTCTTAACAAGTCATAAAATAAAATTTTCCTCAGGAACAGCGGCTTTATGGCTTTTTGGATATCCACAGAGGGCCAGATGGTGAATCTTGTGCTTATCCTCTTATTTTACAAGTTCAGTGCTGAAATGAACAGGGCTGTTGACAAAGCCAAGGTATTACTGAGTGCCAAAGCCTTGCTGGCTGGCAATGCCACTTGGTACAGATTTAGCCAGCATTGTTCCTCAAATGTGCTGCACACAGCTGGAGTCCTGTGCAGAGACCTTACTGCAATGTTGAGATGAAGGCAGTGAGCTGAGATACAGGTTGATTTCTGTCACTGCTAGATCTTTCTGCATGCCCATTCCGAAATTAACTGCACCACCTTCCTTTTTTAAAACTGGCACTAGTAAGGGAGAGTTTTGGAAAAAGTTCATTGATGTGGTGGTAAAACTTCCATGCATGGTGGTGAAGCTACCAGTAGCATGCCATAAGACCAAATGGTGGTTTTCCAGGGTCTGATGCTTATTCTGCCTCTCCAGCCTAGACTGAAGGCTTTTCTGGACAGAATTCAGCCACTGCAGTAATTTTATAAGTGTTTCAACAATAAGCTGAAAGCTGTGAGGACACAGATGAAGCGATGAAAGAAAAGACTGAGTCCTAATAATCTTGGTTATCCTCAGGAGTAAAAATATGTTGTGATAGCTCTAAGTCCAGGAGATGATAAAAAAGGCTAGAGCCAGCTGGCAGCATAGGAAGATTCAGGTGGGAAGATTGCACTTGCTGTGGGTGATGTCTTCTTGTCCTTGTAATCTAAATTCAGAATATTGAGGAGCATTTGCTAAACCAGCTTAGCCACGTGTCAAAATTTGTGAAAAGCAAAAAGTTAAGTCTGCCTTCACACTTTTTTTTTTTTCAATTAGTAGCTGAGTGCAAAGGTCTTATGTATTTGGAACTCACTTGCTTTTAGAGGTTTCTTACATCCCAAATTCTCTCTTCAGCACTGACACTACATAACTTTTTGTACAAAAAGAGTGCTAATTCTAGAGAACATTATTTCTGTGAAAACACGTGAACTTGGAGATGTTTCCTGGAGTTCTGGCCTGAAAATTAATTCAGCAATGTCAGGTATTAAGACAGGAAGCAAACAAAATAAATACAACTGTAAACAGTAACCTTTTGGTACAGCATTTTGGTAACAGAGCTGCAAGAAGCTGCAGTGCTTCATGATTCTGTAGCTCTTCCCTGTTTCATGACCTTCAGGCTGTACTGCAACGCTTCTGCTAACAGAACCAAATAGTTTCTTTACAGTTCCCTTAGTTTGAACAAGTTTTGGGCTTACTGTTAGCTTTATTAACATGCTAATTGAGGTTGCAATTATCGAGACAAACAGAAATATTCCTTGCTGCAATAGGAAGTTTTATAGCTTCCAGTTGCAGACTGCAGCAATACAATTTTCCCTGAATATTTCATAAAAGGGACGTGAATGCTCTTGGTGGTACAGTAACATAGCAAGGCACATAAGGCAAACCCTAAGAGAGATCTATATTGTTTGCAGAACAAATGTAAGAAATACTTTGGAAAATGATGCATTCTTTGGAGCTAATTTTTCATTTTTTCTCCATCTCCTTGCCTCCCTTCATGTTTTCCAAACACTCTTTTTTTTTTGCCATCCAAAAATAAAATTGTGTAGATCTATGTTTCTACTCCTAACTTTGATTTTTGAAATAATTCTATAATGAAGGTGTTAGAAGATTGATAGGAAGAGTTTCATGGCAAGACCTACAGGTTCAGGAAATAGTATTGATAGTGTAATGAAAACACATAATGATACAGATTTCATGAATGGGGAAGAAAAGATGCAGTCAATAAACTGCAGCAAGTGTAAGTGGCTAAGACATCTTACCTGCTAAACAATAAAATCAGAATTTAAAGCCTTAATTTTGAGTATTCCAAATGTGTTATTTTTAGTTTATGCATATAAATACACCACCAGTGCTGGTAAGCTTTGTGTACAAAAGATCTTGGGTTTTTTGGGCTGCACGTAGATATGTGTGCATATATGGCATGTATGGTTCAACATGGTCAGGCTCCCCTCCCTTAGTGGGAAGATCACATTAGCATGGGGAGAGGATAATATTTAGCTCCCTTGAAAATGTCCTGGACTGTGGAATTCTTCAGGAATCCCTATTTTTACCAGCGGTTTTAGTTGTCTTCCCTGCATTTCCACGAGAAGGAGATCACTGTGAAACTCACTTCTCCCAACTATTCCAAATGTGGGTCTCCGCAAACCCTGTGGAAACCTCCACCCTTCCCTCTGGATCACACTGAGGGAATTGAGTACACTCAGCGTCTCCTGTGTGCCTCCTGGACAAAAGCCTTCCTGGTAAAAGCTGGGAAGGACTGTTTTGACTCCATCTCAGTTCCTTAGATCTCACTGTTAATTATTGCTCTAAAACTATGGCCAAGTCACATTGCCAGACTTGTCTTCCCAAGCGTCCTGACAGGATGTCTTTTCCATGTGTTATATTACATGGTATTTCTTGCAGGGTTTCTTCAGTGTTGAAGGAATTCTTTAGGATTGAATTTCTAAATGCTGTTTTGCAGGAGTATTGCAATGGAAGAAGTGACCGAATGGGATAAATCCCTTAGCAATGTCCATTAACACCTTTTTGTAAAGTTTCTTCAAGCTTAATGTTTGGAGCAGCAGGGGATTAAGCAGCAGCACTTAAAACATGGTACTGGCAGATGTCAGTGAATCAACGTGTCAGTATGATTTGATGGAGGTAGGGGACAGCATTTCTGAGCTTCTCTGCTTTTGGCACACATTTATAAGGAGGAGCTTGGGCAAGCCAGAGAGTAATACTTGGAGGATTATGAGGAATTAACCTGAACATGGATACTTTTGACTCCTGGGAAATCTGACTGCATCTCTTCATTTGGAATAGATTACAGCAGTACAGAGCAGCCAATATAACTAATTGGTCAAATTTTTCCTGCTGTTTTACGAAGAGTCAGAGTATCAGTTATCTACTCATCTCTTGGGAAATTTATAGTGAAAAAATCTAGAGGGAAAGTTGGTTGTTTCAGCAGAAATGGATTTGCAGCTGCTGAGGAGAATTTGATTATGTGCTACTTTCAAAGAAATGCGATGCGTCATTCACTCCTGGACAGAAAGCCTTTTCTGTGACTAAGATTTTCAGACAGCCTAGGATAGCTGGGGAATAGGACTGGATTTCTTCTTTATATGCTTAGTGTTTCTTAAGTTCAAAGTGCATTAGAAGCATGCAGGCATTGGGAAATGTTACAGTACATATATATGAACAGTTTTCCAGTAATTCAGTAAAATGTTAAAAATCTCAAGATGGACTTCTGGCTGAAAAGATGATGTCTGCTGTTTTGAAACAGTGTTTCTCACCTGTTGAAATACTGGCTTTATAATCAGCTTGTAATGCAAGAATTGAGACAAGTCAGTTGCACAGTAGAAATCCACCATGGTTGTCTCACGGCTCGGAGGATGAATGTTCATTTCTGCACACATAAAATTCTTGTTCTTCTACTAATCATTGGAGACTTATGAAATGAGCTTGTGCTCTTGGAAATGAAGAAAATCATTATTGTGGTAGGTCTGGCTGTAAGATCACATATTTATTGAAAATGGTGGTGGTTGAGTGGTGTCTGCAGAAGAATATTGCATTGTTAGAAACTCTGGTGGAGAATGGCAGGAGGCATTTTGGCAGACAAGCTGCACCATGACCCTGTTTAAATGCTGAGCCTCTTTCCAGAGCTGGCCTCACAGGAAGCTCAGAGTAGTGGTTGAGCTGTGATACTGAGGTGGTTCCTGGGATGTGCAGAGCTTTGCCACTTGACAAGGTGGAGCCTGGGGAGGACTGACCATCTTCCTGATCTCCACAACAATGGCACCACAAAATCAGTGGGCCAGGTTTATCCCATCCCAGCATACGCTCTCCTGAGAAGAGCACCTCCCAGCAGACGGGGCTCAGTGAGGCAGCACAGGTTCCAAGGGGGTCGTGCAAAGTGCTCTGCGCTGGAAAGCATGTAAGAGCCAGAACTGTCTGGCTGCAGCCAAGGAAGTAGAGTTCATGGAATAAAAATGCGATTCCCCAGACTGAAATAGCACCAAATCCTGCAGGATTCTTTATCACCATCTGTTTGCTGAGAACACACAGTAGAGCCTAAATTATGCACCACGCTGTCACTCTGGGGAGGAGGAAGCATGGATGAGCAACTGCATGACACGCGCTGGGAGCACTTTAACTGTATTGCTCCCTGCTTGCAGCTTGAGGAACCCTTAGGTGCCCAAGGTTATTACAGGTATGACTCAAGCTGAGATCACTTCTGGAAGAACTCTCTTTTTCCTGTTCTAGCACTAGTAGCATCACAGGAAATCCACCATTAATTTTATCACTGAGGAGAGTTGAGTTTGAATACAGCTTGTCACTATTTTCAGCACAATACTACATTTATTCTTGGCTTTCACCACCCAGAGGGAAGCAGCTATATGGGTCACGTTAGTCCAAAAGATTCTGTATATGGTTGAACCAACTTGCACCTTACATCAGCTTTTGCAGAACATTTGGCATAATGAGTGAAAAAAAAAAAAAAATCTGTCCAATATTAATTTCTAATTTGCTTTCAGGGAATGAACCAGTTTAATGCTAAGATTTCCCATACTCATGTAATTATTCATGTGTCTAAACAGCTGCGTATTTTTTCTTCTTGTACCCAGAAATAACAACTAAATTTACTGGGATTTTTAATACTACTTGGAGAAAGTGTTATCCATAACTTTATCCTAGGACCTACAGACTTTGATTTGGAGAAGTCATTATTACTGGAAGCAATACTCTACAAACTTCTCAGCGAACTGCTTCTATTTGGTGTTGTCTTTAAACCCAAAATGCATAGGGCGTTCATATGGGATTGCTCTGCATAGGAAACACTTAATTTTATGCCAGTTGAATTTAAGTTTAAACAGTCTACACTTTGAAGGACTCCAGCAAGTTTCCTTGCACCCTGAAATTAATTTGTCATTTAGACATCTCCTTAGATCTCCTTAAAATTGTTAGTTTGGAGTTTGATGCAATTCTTATTTGCATGAGATCTGCCAAGTAGATACCTGAATGTTTTTCTTTCTTGCAAAACATAATTGGACATTAATTTATGGAGTATCCTCTGAAAGTTCTTTGTGGATGGGTGGATTAATGATTTTAACTTGCTTTACCTGCATAAATCCAGATAACAACACCTTGTAGAACCCAACTGTTCTAATTGTTCCCCGGCAGGCAGAAATGAAGACCTGCTGTGCTCCTTCCCCAGTGATTCTGCATCTTTTACACTGGTGTTGGAAATCTGTGAGCTTTCTGTGCAGGTATCAGTCTGTGTCTTCACTGTGACCTCAGCTCAGGGCTGGGAAGTAACGAGAGGGTGCTGTGAAGAAGATCCAGCGTAGCTTATGATGCCTGATGAAGATCTGGTTGGCTGAGAAATCCGCACACTTGTGTCTCAGCTCGCACACATTTTTTGTCTGTTTCTGTGTGATGAAGCTGCTTGATTGCTCTGAGCTGTGATTTAGCCAGTTTTGCTAGGAGTCTTTCCCAGTGTACAGTGTACAGGAACAATTATGGTTCACTCCACAGGCCTTGCTAGTCTGTTTCGAGTTTCAAGCCATTTCATGGCCACATTGAGAGGATGAGAGGAAAGGCAGATGCCTTACTAGTGAGAGAAGGGAGGAAAATACACATTAGTTGAATACTAACAGAGTTTTAAGTGGTTCCTTTAGCTGTAAAAGCCTCACCACCCTTCACTTCCTGCACATGCTCACAGTCTTCAGTGTTGCAGAAATACACATCTTGCACCCATTAACTGTTCAGAGATGACTCTATGCAACTCCCTTTAGAGACAGGGAAAAGAGTGTGGGAGCAGTTTGGAGTCTCAGCATCTGTTATCCCTTCTGCCAAATTGCTGCAGCATGGCAACCAGATGGGAGTGATGCCATTTCTCCTCAAGAACGAACCACCCTTTGAGTAAAGCTTTTCATTAAGGACAAAATCCTGGAACCTCAGGCACAGCTCTCCCTCTGTGCTTGGTGGGGGGTTTTTTAGGGTTGGGGTTTTTTGTTGTTGTTGTTTTGGGGTTTTTTTGTTTGTTATTTTCTGGGTTTTTTTGGGTTTTGTTGACTGTCAAATATATTTTGATTAGAGACACTGCAGAGTGGAGAGTTAATTTAATAGGAGGAATAAAATTATTGTGTTCTTGTAAGAAGAGAAGGAACAGACGAAATCAAGGGTATATAGTATATGGTGAACAGTAAACTCAAACATTATTCTTTGATAAAGATACTGATGTTTACATTTAGTCTTAGCCACATGCTTTCAGCCTTCCTCATCCATTTCACATGTTAGCACAGGTGAAAATATTTAATTAGTGTTAAGATAGTTGCCGTAGTTTTAAGTGTGGTTAAACATTTGGGGCACACTGTTCAAACTGCATTATAATGTGTGTACAGTAGTGAAATGCAGAGCCACCTTTGGGCATCTGAACAGAGCTGTTCTCTCAGCTTGTCCCCGTAATTCTGGTGAGTGCATGTGCAATGGCAAGAAAAAGCACGTAAGTCATGGGCACTTCCTTCAGGAGTCTGTCTTTACAAATCTAATATCTGGACACATTATGAAATTTAAAGCATACAGATTTAATCCAGGCAGGTTTCCTTAAGCATTGGGTAAAGGCATTAGCCTCACAGTTATTTGCAGAGAAATTTCACGTACAGCTTCACATACTTGCAAAACTTCGCCAGCAATGCACTCCAAGTAATTTCATCCACATCTATATCTGGGCAAACCATTTGCTGAGGTATTTTCTGCCATCTGTGAATGTTCATCTGCAGTTTATATGCCAGATGTGTATTGGCAGCATACATGCTACAAAAAAGAAGGATCCAGAACTGTAATAGTAATCCCAATGCTGCAAATCGAGAAAACCTTTGCAATCTACTATCTAATAATGTAAATTAGTTTGCTAAATAAGTGCATTGTTCATAAATAAGAAAAGAATGGCTTGCTGTAAATGTGGGTCTCAACAAAGCCATTTCCACAGGTGCGTGAGCCACAGCAGTTGGGGAATTCAGTTGATCCTAGCTGGTCTGCCCTGGTGACATTTAAGTTATTTTCCCATGACTTGAGTATTCCAGTTGCTTTACAGCACATTTTATGTCATTTAACCTTGGCTGACTTGTGCAGGATTTCAAAGCCACTGTTTTAGTATTGGATTTCTCATGATACCACCACTGAATCGATTCCCTTCTCCTGGTCAGTGCAGGGGGTGAAGGGACAGCACTGTGTAGCCCTAATTTAGTACAGTCTCAGAGAAAGAGGAAACTCTGAAACAGTGACTTAGTTAATGCAGCAAGATATATGTATATATCTAGGACAGGGCGTGGTGAGAAATCCCCTGAATGTTCAAGTTGTGTGGGAGGTATGCATACAAATCCACTTAACAGTTGAGTTACTGTGTGGAATATTCTTCCCACACGGTATATTGGAAGAATTGAGGAAGTGTATTTGAGGAGAGCCTAAGACCTGCTAATAAAAGCCTAACCCACAGGCCTGCCAGGCGAGTCAGCTCATGCTGAGCCTTGTGCTCTTGTGGCCTGCCTAAGTGTCCTGGTATCAACTGTGGTCTAAATTTACCTTTGATATCTTTATATTACCCCTATCTGTGACTGCAGCAGACATTCCCTAAGGCTGCACTTATGCTGGTGAGGCCCCCTGATGAGCAGGCATGAAACTTGGCTAAGAGTCCTGAAGCTTCTCACATTCCTCCTGCAGGAGCTGTGGCTGTTGTGAGATGTCAAAGGTCTGACTGAAGGGAGGCCCCGGCTGAAAAGCAAATACACTGTCCCAAGGATCAAAGTAGCTCTTCCTATATCCCAGGGACCAGCTCAAGCATGACCAGTGTCTTTCTAATCCTCAGCTTCTGTAATCAGGGCTCCCCTTAGAGTCTTTGTTTGCTTAAACACCAATACTCCTAGCTCCGAGCTGTGAGGGCTAAGTGGAGCTGCAGCCATCCTGCCCAAGCTGCCTGCAACCAGAAATATGCTCCTGATGTGTGAATTGCTCTTTGTATCTTCATAGACTAAAGTTATGGGAGGTGCTACCCACGAAGCCGAGGGATTAGGGATGGAGTAAATTGAGCCCTTGCCGACTTAGGTGCGGTCCTGTTGTTGGCAGATTTACAGAGTTTCTTTTTCTTAGAGACTTTTCTTTTGTTCCATAGCTTAAATTATCAGTCTTTTTCAGGAGTTCTGTAGTCTATTCATATGCTCAAAAGAGAACTTCATTCCCCAATTCTCATTTTTTGGGAGGAAGAATCCATAGTTCAGATTACTGTAGCACAACTCGTCCTGGGACATGCCACTGAAATCACAGCAATATATAGCACCTCTGGGAACCAGCTTCCCTAGCCTGGCATTGCAAAGTGGTGATGCCCACCACTTGGACTGTGCTAATCCATGGCCACATCACCCAACAGGACACATTTTATGATTTATGGACACTGATGTTAATGACTTTAACTAGAATGGATTGAAAAATGCACTTATTACTTACATTTAAAACAGCTTTTATAGAGAGAGTAGTTTAATCACAGTTTATAATCTCTTAGTCCTGCTCTGCCTACCACCCCTAACCTCTCCTACTTGTGTTTGTAATATGCTTAAAACTGCTTTTCATTTTACTGGAATTGAATAACCTACTCATAAAAGCATTTTTAAATTGTGACCTGATTCCTTGAAGTCAGCTTGCCTGGTATTTTATATGTCATCTCTAAAACTTCTTTTAGTGTACAAGACATTGTTTTTATTTTAATTGTTACGCCTGTAATGCCGATCATTGTATGTGTGCCAGTTAATTGTGTTTTCACGCTGAGTGCTGTGCCTGGAGTTGAACGGATGACGTGGGAATGTTGGCAGTGCATGGTGCAAGCATCTTCCTGTGGGTGGGTGTCCCAGGCAGAGGATACTGTACATCATTCTGTTTCAGGTACAGCATATGGCTGTGTAGACACAAAAATCAGAAAAAAAGAGTGTTTCAGAAAGCAAAAGTCCAAGTTATTTTGCATGCATAGTGGTTACAGGGAGCCTGGGTAGATTTGCATGTAAAACGTGTTCTGGCCATACTCTGTAAGAGGAAGCTTTAATGGCTTTTAGACCCCACTGGGTGGGAGGCTTTGGGTTATCCGTTAATGTTTAATTACATGGAATGTGTGTTCAGCAGATTGTTCAGCTATCACCTGGAAACCTTCAGGCTGGATGCTGTGAGCTGCTGATAGCCCTGATGGCGCAGCTCCGTGGGTGCTAATATGGCAAAGATCAGATTTCTCATTTGGGGCTACTTGCAGTGGCCCTTTGCTTTGGCACTTATCTGTCAGGCCTGGCCAGGTGAATTTGCACAGCTGGTAATGAATGTGGAAAAGTGCTGCAAAATCTATTCATAGAACTAAGATTTGTGGGTCTTGATAAAGGTAAACACTAGGTTGGCTTTTCCAATGTAATTTGTCTCTTTGGTGGAAACTTTTCAGTTTTCTGGGCTTTTAGTGTTCAGTTTCTCTGTTTGTTTGTATGATGTGGTATGGCCAAGCAATACCCATTCCCTCTCTAGTTTGCAAGAGGAAGTTAGTATGGAATTGGAAGTAGGAGCACAGCTGCTTTTGCAATGTGTATGAGAAGCAAATAGGTGTCATTAATAGCTGTGTTTAGCTCGCTTTGTCCTGGCTGTTCTAGAATCTATTACTATTACCTGTCACTCATTTTTTAATTTTCTGCAAAACAAATAAGTTGTGTTTTAGAGATGAAATAGCACAGAAAAAAGCTATTTTATAGTCAGGTGATAGCATATGACTAAGTCAAAACAGCTGTAAGAAGAAAGAACAAATTAAAAATTAGCTTTTGGGGAGAAAAAGAAGAAATTAGTTCATCTGATGGCAAGAAAGAGAAGGACAATTTCCCCAAATCAGGAAACTAAAAAGAAAGTAACAGTACTTCACTTTAGGATAAAATGAGGTGTGTGCAGGAACGGCACAGTCAAAACAAAGAGTGATGCATGAAAACAAACCTCAGGCTGAGGAATACCACACAAAAATGTGTCAGTCTGACTGGTCGCTTTATCTTCCTTTGTAGCACACAGCCAGGCAGCTTGGGGGTGAGGCATGAAAACTCCGTTTTCTGTCACTGGCCTTCAGTCAGGTCAGTAGTGACTAGTATTTGTGATAGCTGTGATGGCAGCCTTTGGATTTCTCTTAAAGTACTCTGTGATATTTCAGCTATTAGCTGACAGAAACCCCTTAAATGCTAGTCTCAGGGAAAAGGGAAATTAAATGGAGTGTCCTTTGAAAGATGCACCCCAGAATGAGCAAATAGCTTGAATATTAGGTTTTGCATGTGCAGTAACTTAGAGTAGCACTGGAGTAATCTTAAAACAGTTTCCAGCAGTTGGGGCTCTAATGTGTGTCTTGTCTTATGCTAAGACACTACTTAGTCAATAACTGGTAACAAGAAGGCTTTGTTGGAGGGTTCCCCTTGTGTAGAATAACTGTAGGATGCTGCAGTGGCATGAGCTTATGAATTCTTCTCCAGAGATGCCTGTTAGCAGAGTGTGGTGTTTCTGTGCTGGGAATTTGAGTTACTTTCCTGGAGATTTCTCTAGCCATTTATCTTCACAAATGTTAAACCTACTTGTGCTGAAAGAATGAATCCTCTCACTCAGCTGATCTAAGTGTGAGGCTTAACTGGTGGTGGGACACCTTGCACTGACCTGTGAAAAGCAATTTATTTGTCATCCATGGGAAGGTGAGGGCTGATCCTACTCACAGGGAGGAGTTACCTCCAAAGAGGACCCAACAGTAGACTTTTAAAAAAGATACTCTTTGCCAAATGAGTCTACACTAACCTTAGTGTTATTTTCCAGGTAGAATATTCTGCCTGATAGGTATCACTGGAGACCTCAAAATGAATATGGCTGCTCTCTAGGAGCGCAGTACAGGGAAGGATTTGTGCAAATAAGCTCCATGCACAAATGACAGTTGCATAATTGCAAAACTCATCCTTCTTATTTTGCAGGCCTGTGGTTGTTCCACTGGTCCTCTAAGTCATTGACAGGCCAGCTTTAGTAACCACCTCTTTTTCAAGGAGACCATGAAGTTGCAGCATTCAAGGTAAGAGATTTCAGACATTCTCCAGGCAAAGTAAATGATCAGCCAAGATGTGCTTCTCATATTTTAAGTGGAAATCTAAAGCAAATCTAAAGAAAAGCTAAAGAAAAGCTCAGATTCTCTGAGTCTGAATATTCAAACTGATTGAATAGTATAAACAGTCCCAGTGTTAGAGACGTAATTCTGAATAAGGGACCTGTGTTAAAATACACTTGGAGGAGATACCTTAAAGACAGAAGAAACTTAAGCAGTTCAGAAACAAATAATAAATGTACCTCACTCAGATTAACCAAGATTACTGATTGTTTTGCATTAGCAGAAAAGGATTAAAGTCTAGGCTGGAAATCATAAGAAGAACCTGAAGTCATTGAGGGGGTAGCTGAGACTGCAGCTTGTAATCTGTAGTTGACAAGATGCTGATAGAAGTCTGTAAGCGAAAATTCTTGTGCTGAATGGTCAGGGAGGTCAGTCTTAGAGGGCCTAGGGGATGTTACCAAGGTGCTGTCATCCTAATGAGGCCTGGTTGTGGTATAAAATAGACTACACACTCTTTTCTACAGGTGTAAATTTATACAGCTCTAGTCACATCAAAGGAAGGTTGGTCTGTGACCTTTCGGGTCTGGTCCTGTACACTGTGTGATGGCTCCTTTTTTCCAGTGTGCCATCCACTTCAGTCCATCTTTCTCGCTCTGAATAACCCTCGCAGCTTTAACAAAGCAACATTGCATAAGGCAGGAATTACTAAAATCGGTCTTCTCAGTTTTAGCAGTGCCCCTGGATAGGTTTCAGCTTCAGGACTGCCAATTTGAAACACATGGATCTCACATACACATTAGTAGGGTACAGTCTCAAACCTGGTCTGCCAGTGTTGCCCTCCACAAGCTGGCACTGGGAGAACCACCCAGACAAGCTCAGTTCATTAAACAGGAACCAAGGTTGTAATGCCCCAAATGAGGGTCCAGTCATGGGTTTAAGCTTAGGAGTCTTAGGAGACTATGGTCAAGACATGTATCCTTGTGTCCACAGAGGCGTGGAAGAGCTTCAGGGCCACTGAAATAAACTTTGTCCTTCAACTGTCCCATACAGTCTTGTTGGAAAAAGAAGACAATACCTCTCCAAAAGATTTTGAAATAATGAAATTGGGAAATAATTTCCAAAGCCTTGAACTAAAAAAATCCCTGCCCTTGGGCTGCACAAAGGGCACATTTTTCCCATAGTATTCTCTCCCCTCAAGTAGGAGCAGTAAGCAAATCCTCTTTAGCCAAGCCAGGGAAAGGTGAGGAAATGGTGATAGTTATTGCATAAGGGAATTGGCATATTGCAACATCCAAAGTCTCAGGCTGGCGTCTGTTCAATTACCTGGCTGCTTCTGGAGCCTTACAAGAGCCTGGGAGAGCCTGAATTACTTCCTGCAGTTGCTAGCATGCTCCTGTGGCAGGGTGGAGAAAATCATCTGTGGGCAACAAACACGGTGAGGCTGAACCTGTAACATTGCTCATCAAGCCATGAGGTTGGGTTGCATACAGGAGGGGAAAAGGGAGACGGGAGGCTGATTTGAACAATGTGAGCTGAAGTGACCTTGGTAAAGGAAATTGTTAGAGTATCTGGGTCTTTAATCAAAGATGTAAGTAGACATGTATGGAAGGTACTTGCAAGTGGAGGGCAACACCTTTTTTAGCAAGTGAGGCAAGTCTCTCAAAATCTGAACATGAGTGTTCTTTCTGTCATTGCTGTTGGATCCCTGTTAAGTTCACAGACTGTGTATACGTAGCAATTCATAAAGCGCTACTGGAATGATGGAGTCACTTCAGCCTAGCATCTTCTGATTAAAACCAGAAGAAGCAGAACAGTCTGAGATTGGATTTTCTTGAGCATGGGTGTTGCTGAAGCCAAATGAACACTCAAGACCCTAACAAGATTTCAAACAGAAAAACTCTGAACTAGAACAGCTTCACAGACAGTGAGATTTGATATGTTTCTGAACATCAGTAGCTTTGCCTTGGATTTCATCTTAGTACTGTGCTGCTTTCTATTGCCAGGTCATATTTCCTCAAAAAGTGTACTCTAATTAGCTGCTCAGAACCCACTACATGACCCCAACTTAGCATTAGGAGTTTGTGTTAAAAGGAGCTTCAAGTACAATCTGTACAAGTACGTGTTGGGATGGAACCCAAATTTATGTTCAGAAGTGCTGATCTGTGAGAACAAATGGTTGCATTCAAGCAAGGACACGTTTCAAGACAAAAAAGTCATGCTGTGGAACCTTAATTGTCCACTTATTTTTTCAATGCCTAAACACAGCTCTATATGTTTGTGACTACTAATACTTTTTCTAGGAAGTTATTTGACTATTTATATTATTTGACTATTTAGAGAAATCACTGTATTCCTGGCAACCGTGCTATTTCCCTTCAAGTCTGTGTAAAACCAATTAATAGAAAACACATCATTAGAACAAAATGGGAACAGATGTGTTTCAGAGAGGCAGTGTGAAGACAGATCTCCATTATATTGCTTTTATTGGAAGGAGTTTTTGGGAAAACAATAAATATGTGACTGAGAGTAATGACAGAAGATTAGGAAGAACTTGCATTGGGGAGGGGATGAGAGATAAGGACTAGTACAGGGAAGAAAGAAATGCATACATCACGAAGAAAATTGGCAGTTAGGAAGAGATAGGAAATTGAGATTTGCAATATGTAAGTGGATTTAGAGGAGTAATGGACAAGGTGAACTGTAAAGAAGAGTTCCTGGAAATAAGGGTAGATTTCAGGTCTGGGCAGCAGTTGCTTTCCAAGCCTCAGAAGTAGCATGTGTCTGATGATCAAAAGACTGCAAATGATTGAGGTCGCTACATATCGAAACAGATCCATGTTAACCATATTAAATAGTCTATTGAAAGTCGCCTTAAGCATATTCTAAATAAGCTAAAAGATTAAAGAAGACCTGTTGATTGGATCCTTGAATCTTAAAACTATTTATAGTTCTGAAAATGAGTTGTGTTCAGGAGCCTGAGTTTCTAGCTGGCTTACAACTACTCATGTGGGAAGACAGTGTCGTACGTCCCCTTTTCTGAATGCAAGAAAGTGCTTTAGTTTGTTTCTTCGAAGGTGATACCTCAAGTGACCTCTACATACATTAAGTGGCTTTGTCAGACTGAAAAACACCACCTCTCCATTGCCATTCCATGCGTTCTCCCTGAATATACCTATTTATGGGCTAAGAAAACTGCACGAGACAAAGTGCTAAACATGCAGCATCTGAAAGGATGTGCAGGAGTGCACATTTATCTTTTATTATCTCCCTTAAGCAGTCCTGTTATTCAGAAGCTCTAACAGCCATCCATTATTCATCAGCTGTCTGTCTCCTCAGCTGACTGCCGAGCAGAGTTGGGATGTGGAACAGCAGCCTTGCGGAGTGTGAAGTGGGATGGATACTAGATTATGCAAGGGAATTATCTGCTCCAGTAAAGGTCTGGTTTCCAGGCCTTCTGTCATAACTAAGCAGAAACAGTCAGTGCAAATGTAAGGACATAGTGTTACACCTGAAAAGATTAAGATATTAATGCCATGAGTAACTTCTTCCTGTAGAACCAAGTCCAAGGCAGGTTTTGCTAAGGCATTCTAATGTGAATGAGCTTTCATCCTGGTTTGGAAACTGCCTCAAGTGCACAAAACACCAGGAGTTCCAGGAGTTCCAGCCTGTTTGACCTGAAGCTGGGTAGCTCCTAGAGCACCGGGTGGCTGTGGAGCAGATGTGCTGTCAGATGCTGGCTTTGTGTGCTGGAGGTGCCAGATTGCGGGATTTGCAAGAGCCACCTGTCTACTCTTTGTCTTAAACTTAGGTAGCAAACATTCACCCCAT
This sequence comes from Dicrurus megarhynchus, assembly GCA_013399195.1. Lineage (NCBI taxonomy): Eukaryota > Metazoa > Chordata > Aves > Passeriformes > Dicruridae > Dicrurus > Dicrurus megarhynchus. Next base: position 417,333 of record VXAD01001145.1, read on the forward strand.
ACTGCCAGTTAAAAATGCCTTTCTGGAAAAGAAAATGTAGGAATTATCTGGATCCCTTGGCTTATATGTAAAGTAAACACTTAAGGGTTTGGTACAGTGATTAATTTACCTACTTTCTGAGGGTATCCCCATTCAGGGATGTGTAGTAGCCCTTCTAAACCCTTCCAGCTTGGTTACCCCATGATGATCACATAAACTTCTGCCTTACAAAGCAACCTACTCCAGCTTCTCTAGTTTTCTGTAGGGGAAACATAGCATTTCAGGACCTCCTATCACACGTGCTGTATGGAGGGCTTTAAACCCCAAGCATAAAAAAATTGATGTTCTGTGCATGTAATTTACCTTGCCTGCCTCAGGCATCAAATATCACATGTGGCAGATCCGTGACTGAAGTAATGGATAGCTGTGCAGGAGATTGGAAGAGCTGTAGGATGTACAGTGTAATGAAACAATTCTGAGTTACTCAAGTTCTCAGCCTTGAAGCAAGAGGGCACCAAGACTGTGGTTAATTACAAAAATGAGTACTGTCTGTCAAAGTGTTTGAAGCCTGTGTCACACAGCCTTGTGGCATGAACTGTGATTAATGCCAGGCTCACTTGGTAGCCTGAGAACTTCCCACCACCCCTACAAACAACGCAGACCTGTTGTGCAGAAATTCGTTTGTGTTTCAGTGTTTGTAATAATGTGACTGGCATGGAAATAACACCACAAAGTAAAATAGCAAGAACAGGGATTAGCTATTTAAGGTAGAAATCTTTTCTTTTCTAGGGGTACATCTAGATCTTACATAAGAGCCAATGATTTCTCTGGATAATGTTCAAGCAGAATTGTATTTTTGATTATATAATCAACTCAGCCCTAAACAGCTATAACCACCTAAAAAATGGAAGTGTTTTATGAGAAATCAACTGTAGCAGGAGACTTCAGAACATTTTAAAGCAAGTGGATTTTTTTACCCTTTTTTTAGCTGACCTGTTATTTTAATGGTGCTTCCTTTGAGAGACCTTCTAGGCAAGGCTGTCAGCAATAGTCTTCTTGGCTATGAGTGCTCCAAGTCAACCTCTGTCTTCAGGGCAATGGGAAAGAAAAGTGCAAACTACTGATCAGACTGGCAGTTCTTGCAAGTTGCAAATCACTCTTGGTTCTGCTTCTCAGCTTTACAGATCCCACATGGCTGCAGGATACTGTGCCAATAGCAATATAAAGGTATCTTGTTTCAAATACCTAAGATGTGGATCAGACTCTAGGATGCCTACAAAGCCGGTTCACAAGGAAGGATGCTCCTTTCTTTTGTGCTGCTTGAACTTCATCACCCTGCTGTGGTGCCTAATGAAATCGTTGTGCAAACTGTGAATGCTGATTTTTGTTGTAAGCCAACTACCACAAACAGTTCTGTGTTTTCAGTCAGCAGTGAGCTGGTAGGAGCCTTATCACACTCCGTCTTTGGAGGCAGCTAAAGGACAATCCTAGCAGGCATTAATATAACATATTTATATTCATAAATACAAATATGCTAAAACTCTCTACTGAATTAAACTCCTTGGCCAAACAAGACTGAAAGGGATGGCCTAGCAGGAGCTAATTTTTGCCAGGACAAGGTTAGGACAGCTAAAGGAACCTGCGCTTTGATTTAGGTGCTGTGTTCACATACTGTGGTCAAAGTGTTTTAGGGACAGAAAAATCTTATGCTAAGCAACAAACAAGGAGGGCCTGAGGAGCTTGAAAGGACTTTAGGAGAAAGTTGTTTTTGCAGATCTGTACAAGGCAAATATCTATGAAAATAATGAACACCTGCAGCATACTTTGCTTGGCCTGCAGCAGATATGTCCAGTGGCAGTGAAATGGCAATCAAGACCCACAACACTCAAGAAAGCCAAATGCTACTTATGGGTGGAGGATATTACTGGGGCTCCACTCACTGCAGACTCTTCCAAGAAGAGCCTGAGAATGAGCTGAAGAAGCAATGTCTGAATGGTGCTTTGTGGCTGAAATAAGCTGCATGCTTCAAAGTTCTGGTCTTGGCCTAGCCTGGCATGACATGAGGTGCTCCATCAAATTCAGGGTTTTTTAAGTGTAGATTTAATACCAATATATTCAAGGCAAACTTACATCATCAATATAAAAGGATACTCAGGTGAGGTGTCTGCAGCCTGAATTTCTCAGGTAAAATGTGCTCTAAATTAAACCTGCCATAGAGCACTGAGAAGGAAGTAAATATTTACTACAGTAGGAGATCATTTTGGGATTTAAACCTAGCATCAAGTTCCCAACCAGCTGCACATACCTTGAAGGTCAGAACTCCTGAAGAGCTGATGAGATCCCCAGCTGTTTGTGCACTAACAGTCTGTTGTTATTTACTTACAAGACAAGCATAATTTAAGATCTAGAAACCTATCCTTACCCTCTTTGCAAAAAAACTCTGGGTGTTTGGCATGTTTTGTGAAAGCTGACAGTCAGTCCACCATGCAGTTCTTAGCTGCTACTTAAATATCTTCGCAGGGTATTGTGACTGAGTGCTTGTCAAAGACAAGTAACATCCCCTCCTTCAGAGCATGATTCAAAGCCAGCTGAAATCAACACAGATAACCCGACTGGAGCATTGCATCAGGCACCCTCTGCCATCCCAGATGGTATGAAGGAGAAATAGATGCAAACTGAGAGTTTTGAGCAGCTTTTCACATTTCTTTCTTGAAGATGCTAGGGAATAATTACAGTCTGAGACAACTTCTTTTTCTGTTTGATGTGGATTTAAAAAGAGCTTTTTATTAATGCAGCCTCCTGCCTAATGGGCAGTGCAAAACTTCTTTATATTCTAGAAATCTGTCTATCCAAAAGGTGTGTCTACATTCTTTAGTATCAGGAGACAAAAACTGCAAAGAGGTGAACTCTGCTGATGCCTAAATATCTAAACAGCTTACTCTGTTCTGCAGAAGAACTTGAGTTGATTTAGCATTTAATTTATAAGGTTAATTTGTCATACATTGATAACGAATTTTATTATGAGTGCCAGTACTTAATCTTAGAAAATTTACAGTCTGTTGAATGTAAAAATATTGCAGCACTGATATTTCCAGTGCAGGTGGAAACCTTGTGTCCTTGGGAGATAATATGACTTTACCATGGTGAAGCCATAGAATTAGGTATAGTGTAGCCAGGCCAGTGATGATGTTTTTCTGGATCTTAGAAGTCAGAAAGTTTGAGTCAAATATTTAAAATAAGATCTACAGTTTATTTTACCATTATGTTTGATCACAGTGAGTGCCTTTTGTAGAATGCCAGAAGAATCCCTTTGCTCTTTTATACTATAAAGGCAAATGGAAATACGAAAACTGGAAACCTAAAATGCAACATACTATATTTCAGATTTTCCAACACCAATATGTCAGCTTTTAACATTTCAAATGAAGTACATTACCATCTTGCAAAAATAACATTGACAAATGTATTAAATTCAGGGTTAGTTTAGCCACAAACACTTTGATCAATTTTTCAGAAACATACTGGTGTGGTGGCAAGAACTTCTCCTATTCTTGAACAGTCATAGAAAATTTAGGTGTCTTCTATGATTTTTTACCTAAAGTTTGTCTATAAATATTAAATATCCAGTGTGGTGAAGTCACAGTACAAAAACAATTTGAATTTTTTATAGCCTGCATATAAACCTACTGCAGTTTGTGCTTGACTAGTGTTGAATGAGATACAAACTGAAATCCAGCTGTGACTGTTTTGATTTTCATTCACTGTTAAGTTGCATGTCCAAATCAACCAATCCCTTACTGTATGTCAGCCTATCCCAGCAACCCCCACTGCATTACACCTTTAAACACTACCTGTGCCAAGGTGGCAAAAGCAGAGACTTTTTCCTTTGGAATGAAGCTCCAGTAAAGCACATGGCATACAGTTAAAAACCCCCTGCAACCCCAGGAACAACAGGAGATAGATGGTCATTTGAATCATAGCAAGCAACTGTCAGAACAGGAAAATCCTTAACGATTGCAGCAAAGAGTTTGAATGTATTTGTATTTTAAATTTAGCAAGTCAAAGCGGATCCTGCCATTACACAGCTTTGGCTCTGTAGTTTCCCCAGTAGCTGAGAAAATTTCCAGACGAAGGAATGAAAATTGTGGAATTGTTTAGGTTGGAAAAGCCACTCTGCCCCCAGCCTGTAGCTCTGCAGAGGCTTGTTGTGACCCAAGGGCAGGACCTGGCACTTCAACTTATTGAACCTCATGCCATTGGCCTGGGCTCATTGATCCAGGCTGTCCAGATCCCTCTGAAGAGCTTTTCTGCCTTCCAGCAGGTGGACACTGAGCCAACTTGGAGTCATCTGTGCACTGACTGAGGGCTCGATCTTGTCTGGATCCTGGATAAAAATATTACACACAACTAGCCTCCATACTGAGCCCTGGGGAGCCCCACTTGTGACTGCCCCAGCTGGATGTAACCATCCACTCTCTGGGCTCAGCCATCCAGCCAGTCTTTAGCCAGTGAAGAGTGCTGCTGTCCAAGCCAAGGGCTACCAGCTCCAGGAGGATGCTGTGGGAGTCAGTATCAAAGATGCTGCTGAAGTTCAGGGCAATATCCACAGCCTTTCCCTCGTCCACTAAGTGGGTGTTCTTGTCATAGAAGGAGATCAGGTTGGTCAAGCCCAACCTGCCTCTCATGAATCCATGCTGTGTGGGCCTGATCCCCTGGTTGTCCTGTGGTGCTGTCTGATGGGACCCAAGATGATCTGCTCAGTGACATTCCCCAGCACCAAGATCAGACTGACAGGCCTAAAGTTCCTGGGATCATCCTTCCAACACTTCTTGTAGATGGGCATCACATTTGCTAACTTCCAGTCAGCTGGGACCTCGCCAGTTAGCCAGCACTGCTGGTAAATGATTGAGTGTGGCTTGTCTGTGTTTGTCCCCATGAACTATGAATGTAGTCTGCTTGCCCTATTCTCCTCTGCTCTGGAAAGACATACCTCATGAGACTGCAAGGAGCACCTCTGTCAGTATGGGCTGCACTTCCTGCTCAGCTGGGCAAAGTGTTCCAAATCACCTCCTAACACTGGCGTCTGGGGGAAAAACACCAAAGCTCTATGAATTAAATATTCAAAGTGCATATTTATACTGAAGCGTTTGGCTTTACTGCCTGCCCACGTGTTGTACATAAAGGTTGACTGTAGATGCCACTTGAGGCAGGCTTACACTGTCCTATTTAGATGTTTTTTTTTCTCAGAACAGCAGTCTTGTGGTACTTCCATGTTTCTGTTTGGGACTAAATGTAGTGGGAAGTCAAACAGAAGGCAGCATTCTCACCTCACAAAGGTCAGGGCGGAAGCTGTGTTTAACTAGGGATATACAGAGCCTGTAATTTCAGTGGCTTGGATGTTGGCTTGAAAGCAAGCCTCTCTTATCTTAACGTTGACAGTCACTAAGGTCAGAATGTAATCTATCAATACAGAGTGACTGTTCTTTGTAATCATGCTGTTTATCCTGAAGGACCTGGAAAGACATCTATACTTTACAATTCCTATCTCTCAGGAATTATAATCTCTTGCTGAAATTGCTTTCCTGGGAGAACTATCTTGTTGTTTTTTGCTGGTCCCTGTTTCAGTTTTTTCCTCTCTCAGTTGTGATCTTTTAGTGTCCTGCCTGATGAAATCAGTTCAAGGTAATTTCAGCCAACTCTCTACAGAACTTGTATTCTGGATCAGCTCCCAGCTTTGTTTCCTTTTTGTAGGCTGAAAATGCTGTGACTACCAACCAACTCGTGAGAAAGCTGAACCTGTCAAAAGAGGCTTTAGCATTTGAAAAATATTGCTTCCTATGAAGGAAGTAGAGATGAGGGCTCTTAAAGTAGCAGAAATCTAGCCCCTGATAGTGCAATCTGTGACTTTATCAGCTTCTCCAGACACTCCCTTTATGTGATTCAAGGAAGAACCTGTGCCATTTGTATTCCTGTCGTTGGTGTTACGCTTCTTTTTGCAGAGAACGGTAAGAGTGTCAGACAAAACAAAGCAGAAGCTTGAGCTCACCTCTGCCAAGCTCTTTAACATGAAAAACTTCCTTCAGAGCAAATTAACTGATAGATACAGAAGGGAAATCTTTCACTTATTCAGATCATCAGGATGAGAGTGTGTTTATTTTTACATGGAATGATTGGCCAAGGGAGCACTAATGTCTCTGGCACTTGGAATCAGTGTTCAGTATTCCAGAACCCTGTGTGACCTTGCATGTACTGCAGTGGTTGTCAGTGGTGACCTAGTGAAGTTGTGAAGATGGTACTACAGAGAGGGAGCAATGAGGTACCTTCAGCCATATGCTCTTTAATATGTATAGTGTGTATGTGCATAAATATATAGTGAAGAAAAAATTTAAATTAACTTATAAAACTACTTAGAAACAGCTTTTTTCAAAATCTTTGATAAACTGTTGAAGTGAATTTCAGGTTGAAATTTTATTTGGGTGTTTGCATTTATCTCATCATCCTGTTCCTGGTGAAGGAAAACAATGGAAAGAAAGACTTCAAGAAAGGAGAGAAAAAATAACAAACCAAATTGAATATAAATTTATATAAATAAGTTTAGAAAGCACAATGTTCTTTGAAAAGCGTGAAGATTTTAACCAGATTGTGAGATTAAAAACTGGGTCAATCATGTTTTCTCATTAAAAATGTAGACATTTGGGCTAGTTCTGATTTTAGCATCAAGCATGTAAATATGCCATTAAGAAACACTTTCAGTCTAGCATTTGAATTTCCAGAAATAGTGCTAAAAAATCCTACTTTCCTGTAATTTGTGGTGAAAATCTTGTGATTGAGTTTTTTTCATGAGCATTAGGGAAATGTTTGTACCAGCGAATTCCTGGACTGGCAGTAAACGTGGAAAGCACAGAAAACATACTTAGATGCAATTTAAACGTGTGACTTCTTCCCAAATCTTTTAAGGATTGAACTTTTTTTTTTCTCCAACAAAATTATAAACAATAATAAAAGTATTTATGGTTTTCTACTGAAGTTTTTAAGAGCCTGTTTGAATTGAGGAGGAAGCAGGATAAGGGAAGGAATTCTGAGCAGAGATCACCATTGTTGCCAAATACTTCACAAATATGTTTATAAACCAGGAAAGAAGCCTGCTTCTCTCAAGGCTAAGAGGAATGAATCACTGATGTGGGAGGTATAGTGTCATCCAAGAAAAGAGAACACTCTTCTCCTTTGCACCCAAGCCAGCTGCTTAATAGGTTAAATAATACTTTCAGATACATTGGTGTGTTGCAAAGCAAGGCAAACACCCTCAGCTCTTCATGTTCCACTACATCAATCACTGTGGTGTTTGTACAGGGCTTCACTCCTCTGCAACATACGCGTGATGGATGGAGCTATGGCTGCAATATATCGAGCAATCATTTAAAACTTCTGCTTAACCCGTTCTCTTAGCTCTTCAGCTTGCATATTCTTAAGCCAGTGCTGGATGCCCTGCTGGTGGTGATCTCCAGTTGCTGAGGAGACACTCTTATGGTTTTACCTTTGGCATCAACAAGGCAAATCCATCAAGGCCAGTCACACTGTTGGATGACGCACAATGTTGTCCATGGCATCTCTCCCAGGATTAGGCACTTGGTAATTTTAGTCCTAAAGTGCTGAATTTTGCATTTTGATGTGAAAAAAAACCCCAAACCCCACATTTACTGATATTCTTCTGTTGGTTCTGGGTTCAAAGCACATGAAGGTATGTTTCCATCTCCAAAGTAAGAAGAATGCTTACATTTATAACCATTTCTTAATTTCACCTTGAACACCAAATAAGCTGTAAAAAATGCTTTCATGCAACTGGAAACCTGTAAAAAATGTAATTTAGAATGTACTCGATACTAATCTTTCTTCCTAGAGTTTGCTTTGGATTTCTCTAAGACTTGTCTTGGACCTTGAAAAGGAAGAACATGACGTGGTCATGCTCAATTTTTGTTACTGCTCTTCATAGAGGATTTCAGAGCTATTGTAAGGACTGGCAATCAAACCCTCGCTCATTTCCTTGCTCAGCGCTTCTGTGTGGCTGCATTTTGTTCTCAGGGTGAAACTTCCGTTTGTCTGTTCTCTAACTTTTAGATTTCAAGTTTTCTCTTCATTTGTCCCATCATTCCTCAGACATTGAATTGCAATCCTCAAGGGAGATTGAAATTAGTAAGGGTCTTGAGATTATGAAATGTCTCGTAAAAGTGAAAAATATGTTACGAATAAAGCAGCTTCAGTACAACGATGTTCCCAGCAGCAGCTCAGTTCTTTATTTGCACTGGCAACCAGCTGTTTCTAGGAAATGTGAGTGGCTGCCACTGGTGCAGCTGGACTATTCCTTGGCTGGCATGTTTGTAGAAGGACAATTGAGCTAAAGCAGGGTCATGTTTCTGAAGCTGGGAACAGCAGGACAGGGCTCCTTTCCTCTCCCTTGCAATCTGGGCTCAGATATTAAGAAACTGTTTCTTCATTAGAACACTTATAGCTAAGCTTTTCTGAAATGCAGCGGTGACAAACTCATTAGACCTAATGATATCCTATGTGAAAGCATTTGGTACTGAGAAAATTTTGGAAAAAGTGGGTCAAAGGAAATTTTCACTAGTCAGTCAATCCAAGTTTTTAGAGCATAAGCTGAGTCGGGTACTATCTTTTATATGCCATCCTAAATTTATCTTCAGTACTGGAACAGGATCTTCACTAGAGGCAGTAAGAGATTGGCCACTAAAAAGTAGTATTATACTGCACTAGAAAAGGTTGTATGAGGAGCCCCTGATTTAAATGGGAGTAGATGAGCTTCCTTTTTTATTTACAGCACTGTAATTATGGAAAGCAATTTTTTTCAAACAGTTATAGAACTTCTACCAGTTCTTTTACCATCCTGACCACCTATTGGCCATTGTACTCTCAGTGTAATTACAATGATACAGTGTACAACTGATTGTCATTCCAGGATAGTAGTTGGAAGGCAAATAAATTCTACTAAAAAATCCTCTCTGCTTTCATGAAGCATCGTGATCCCCACATAGAAAGCAGAGAAATAGATATTCTAAATTTAATATGTTTTAAATTTTAAGATCAAATTTTGTCACCTATTAAAAGTCATTTCATGAAGCACTTTGCCATAGTAAATTAGTTCTGCAAAACTCTTGACAGGGGATCAGCGATGTACTTGGAAGCTCTACTGTTAGGTTAGTGCTTTTTTAACTTCCATAACTACTGTTCATAAAGGAGAACTTTGGGAAGCTACGCTCATTGAAGCCAAAATTGTGGTCCAATGTTGATTCAAAACCATTCTCAAACCCACTTTTCTATCTCAGGCCTCAGAATTTTCCTAGCCTTCTTCATCTGCAGTCCAATTGCAGAAAATAACCATTAGGGTTAGATTTTTATCCTGATGTTTTTTACGTGAACAAGCTTCTTCCAGATTATTAACCTGCCATAGTGGATCAGCCTACAATAATGGGCCCTAGGGCAAATCACACTGAGGCAATTGCAATCCTGAGTCATGGCAGTGCCAAGTTTTGCAAGGTGATGAATAGAAATAATATTCTGAAGAATGTGTGCACTTTGGATTCAGCAGAAAGAATGTGTCTGGGAAACAGCCATTCTTCTGTTGCTGGCAGTTTTGCACCTATTTCAAAGGGTATAAGAGTGTTTGTGTATGAGCTGTGTAACTTTGAGCAAGAAAAACAACACTAGCGGTTTTTCTCAATATCCAGTCTAATCAAATGATGTTTTGGCAGATCTAGAAATGCTATTTCCTGTTTGGCTTCCCTCTTATGTTATTTCTAAGGACGGATGTGAGGGACTCAGTTAAGATGAAGGGGTAACTATTCCAGTGGGCTGTAACCACACAATACCAAAGCATTCTCAGTAAATCAATCCTCTTATTAAAACAAGGCATGTAAAGTGTTCTATCCCCTCTCCTGGCAAACAGCACTGAAGCACTCTTTCCTGAATGGTAGCTGAACATTGAGACTCCTTGTTCTGAGTTCCAAATGCCCAGAATGGTTGCTAATCTGTAGCCTTCCCACTGAGTCCTCCTCCTTCAAACTACTTTTGGAAGTTAATATTTGAGTACTCTACAATTTATCTTCAGCCTATCTAGTTCTGCCCTAGATTTCTGAGTAGCACACTGGTGCTAACTAGTCAGAGTAAGCCAACAGTGCTGTCCCAAAGCTCAGGATGTCCTAAAGCACTGACTCACAACAACTAATGGGGGGACAATGCTGAGAAAATATGCCCAAAGAAAATACGGCAGATGAGTAACATAAAGTAGATCTAAGATTGAGAGAAAATGTTCTGAAATACTGCACTGAAACAGCTTACTTCAAAAGACTAATCCCTTGAGGTGGGTTTTATATGACAGATTATAAAAGCTGTTCTGTAATGTTGTGTCTGGGAAACCAAAATACAGGAAATCAGATCAGTGGCTCAGAGCTGCCTTAGACTTTGCCCTTTGTGGGAGCTCTGCCTGGTTGTAGGTGTCCAGGACTCATTTTCTCTTCATAATTGTCTGTAAATTGAAGAGATCCTGCTAGTTTTAACCTGTATGCAAGCTTGTGCAGGGAAGTGTTGAGTGGAATGAAGTTTAGCCAGGGCAGCTGCTGCACACATGTCCAGAACGTATCTAGCTGGTGTTGGTGGTTTCCAGTCCCCTGAAATCCATTTGTGAGGCTACAGGGCCGCTACCTGTGGTGCTCATAACTCTGCAGTTTTGTCCAGACCACTCGGAAAATGTCTGAAACACCTCATTTAGGGAGGACTTCTGTGAGTCTCCGTGTCGATGTCATTCATTGCTGTGAGAGCAAATAGTCTCCAGGTGGTTTTGCTGCAGTAGGCACAGGAAGTGAACAGTTAGAAAATGGGAAAAGCCCATTGCTTTGCTGCTGCTGCAGGTAGCTCCAGGAGTGTCTTCAGACTGTGGAAAGAGTCCAAGAGGAACAGCATCTTTGAGCCCAAGGTCTGTGCAGAGCCTGTGTTCCAGCCATCTGTGTTGACTTTGGTCTCTTGAAGTTTTCACATTAAGTCAATCCTGTGCATGTGTCCAGCTGGGCCTGTAGCACCACAGTTTGCATCTAACACAACAAAGCACAGCCCATTTGCACTTCTGGCCTCTCTCCCTCACCCTTTGCATGACTGACCTCCCTGGATCTGTGCTGCAAGCGCTGGTTTACGCAGATGGTTGTGATTTGGTCTCCTGGAGCTTAGAGGCTCTTGGCTCACTGAAAGCTGTAGGCTCTGGTCTGCTGGGGGGTTACCTCACACTCCTCTGGTAATGGCAGTGTCTTCTAGACCTTGAGGATCTCCTCATCCCTGGGAAGCTGTGAGTCAGAAGGCTGGAGCCAGCTGCTGCTGTGTCCCCGTGAGCTCTTGGCTGAATTCTAACCAACTACCACCAGGTCCATTTAATCAGTTTGGTTTTTTTTGCTTTTTTTCCTAGGAAACTTTGACTATCATGGAAAATCACGATTCCAAAGGGCTTTTCCTGCAGTAATTGTAAATCTCTTGTAAATCAGTGAGAAGAATTCTGCCCTAAAGCAGATGTTATCTGTCCCTTGAAGCACTTTACTGACATTTGTCTGATTTGATAGGTCCTGTGGACTCCAGAAAGATGAACACCCCAGGCCAGGATACTGGTTGTTGCTTTTGAGTGGTACCATCACCCTGCAAATCTCAGATTGGATGGGAGCTCTGTTCCAATGGGGCCTAAACACTTGATAAATAATTAAAATGGTGAGGTGGAAATACAGTGTCCTCATGATCAGCAGGTGCTTTGAGCAGCAGGCAGTTAAGAGCTACTTAAAAGTTGCTGTTTTGCCTAAACAAGGGTGGTAGCATTTGTCTTTAACAAGTAGTTGTTGAATAACTGTTATATCAGGAACGCATACATGTATAAATTGTTTTATCCCTCTTGTAGTCCTACACTATTAACCTGAAATAAATGCAGTATTGGAAAAAGTAAACAAGAAAAAAAATTGCATTTAGTTTTGCACTGTCTGGGAAATGAACTTGTGTATTCAGTGTTGAGTTTCTGATGACAAAAACTGCTACTGTGAGGCATGGAAATTTTTTTTTTTAAACTATAAATCCTATTTAAATTCCTTATTTGACATTGAATTTGGCTGAAGAATTTGAATTTTGGCTCCATTCCAGAGATAATATTTTTCCTGCCTTTTTTACCTCATTATAGCTTAAAGAAAGTCATAAAAGTCTGATCATGGAACTGTTTGGGAACAACATATTGTCTTCCTGGCTGGTGGAGGTGGATATCCCTCAAAGCTCCCAGCTCATGGAGTGCCACAGAACGCTTTTGGCATTGACCTGGTAAAGGCAAAAAGGGCACATGGTGACTTGTGTGCAAAATGGAGAGATCCACAGAACTCCAAACACTTTGAATTACAGTGACATTAGAAAAATTTCAGTGAAGCAACTGTGTGTTCTTCCAGGTGACTTCAATAGCTTCTGTGCTGGTGGATGCATATTGTTGAATTCTTCAACTTTTAAACTCTGTTTTAATGTTCATGCATCTGAATAACATTATTGGCACCCCAGAACGGTGCACATGGAATTGCAAGGCTTATATTAACTGTGCAGAGACATTCCCTAGTTTTGTTGTTTTTTACATGAAACATCAGAGGAATAAAACCATTGCGTAAGTTAAGCTGAAAAAGAAATAAGCAAAGGTTAATTTTTCTTAGGAGCATATTTTTCTGAGGGAATGGAAAAGTACTGCACAAATCAGATTTTAACAGGACTGATAGTAAAATAGTTTTTCTTGAAACAAGGGCAAACAGTGCTCTTGTACTACCACAATACAGTGAGGAAAAAAACAGTAGCGAAAATGGCATCTTTCCCTAAAATACTGGCAGTTTTCACTGTTCATATGTGGGAAAGGATTCTTTCAATGGTAGGATTTAGAAAACACTGATGTTTTTTAATTAATTATTTTTTATAAAGACAGTAAGACTTTCTTATGTGGTCAGTAGTAATAATTTCTGTCTCTCTGGGAGCTTTGACTTCTTTCTGTATGCTCACATTCCACTATTCCTGCTAATGTGCTCTGCAGGAAGAATTACATTACACAGCTCTGCTGTGCAGCTGGGACTTCCTGGAGGTTTGCATTTTTAAGGTTTTTCCCCATCATACCCTGCAACCAAGGCAGCAAATAAATCTTGCAGGTCACATACTGTAGAGAGCACATGGCACTTGTGGTGGGGGAGGAATTGCTATCTGTGCCCTGTGGAAGCCAGATTGTTCCGTGTGCCCCAGCACTGCTCAGCTCTGTGCTCATTCCAGTGATCTTATTGACATCTCAGAATTTATCCTTGGGAATACTGCAGTGCAGTGGGAGGAAAATAAGATGCAGTTAGCAAACTGATAATTGAAAGTAATAAAAGCCTTAAGCAAATGCATAAAACTCTTCCCAATCATGGTATTTATGGGCCCAAACTGTTAGAGAGATATTTATAGGTTCGATGGAAATACAAAACATATGGTATTTTTATCCGGAAATATTCTTTCAATTATACCCTGCATGGATCTCATAAACAGCCCTCTTTCATCTAAAAATTCTTCAGTACATTAGGTAAGAAATATCATTCCATTTTGTAGGGGAACGTGGTAAACAAACATCTTGTTCTAACAGATGTTGAAGTGTCTTACAGATTTCAATCAGCAAAAGGAATATTCTATAAGTTTTGGCTCTGGCAGCTCAAAGTACTGCAGCTGTTAGGCCACACATCTTGTATTTTGCTCTTCTATTTGTTATATTGGAGAATGTGTACAATCAGCATATTTTTCCTGATTTTCATCTGTTAAACATAAGCATCTTAATCTACTTTTTGTTTTTTTGATGTGCTAAATCTCTCCTGCTTTGCAAATGTAGCAGGCTCATACCTTAATGCTTCCTTGAATATCTCTGTGTAAGAAATTTCTGAGAGCACCTTGTCCAGAGTTTTAGTCTCTGGAAACTGTGCTTATAGGAAGTAGTGTGGCCTCTCCATTATGCATTGCTGTTTCAGAGCAATCCAGTGTTAACTAGGCAAGTGACTTCTAGAATCTACAATTGAGCTCTGACCTAAGCCCACTGGGAAGGAAGACACTCTAGGAATAACTCTGAGCATCAAGTCGAAAGGCAGTTTTATGCTTCATCTTGACTTTGAGTGAAGCCTGGTCCCAGCCAGCACAGCTGTTGTCTCTGTCTCTGCCTTTCCTGGAAGGAGGGTTTAGCACTGGCTCACATCTGTCACTTGGTTGGGAGTGGGAAATATTGTGCAACCTTTTTGCTGAAGTGGTGGTTTCCTGAGGAGGGGTTCATAAATTTTGTGCTTCTGCTCATCATGGGTAGACAGGGAAGCAGACCTGGGATTTTTTTTTTTTTTTTTTTTTTTTTTCTTTTTCTTTTTTAAACACCTTGATGGATCTTGGAAAATTATACTTTGTCTGAGGCACAGTGCCTGCCACAGTTCCCTGAAAGCTAGCTTGTCTCTGTACCTATCTTGATCTTGCCAGAGCTGAACTGTAACACAGTGCACACACTGTGTTTGAGCTGTTGAGTGGAAGCCAGCTCTTAGCTGGAGTAGATGTGTTTGATGAGTGCCTTAAGCATGTCACTATCAAACTTGTTCCAGATATTGCCATTTCTTAAGGAAAGTTGCCATCCAGCCTCGCTTGCCATGACTGCACCTTGATTCCATCAGGCCCTCTTTTGGTAGATCACCTTTCCTGCACACAAGTGAGTCTGTCAGGCAGGCCTCAGGTTAAATCAAAATCACCAATTTTTGTTGTCTTATCTGTATTGCTGTTACTTGGAAGTATTGAGCACAGCTATCTCTGCCCAGGAGGGTTTGTAGGAGGATGTCAGCCCTTGGGATGGCTAATGAAGGTTATGGCTTTGGTGCTTGCTGCAGGCTTTAAAGCCCCTTTAGAAAAGTTTCCTTCCCACATTTTCTATCTTTTTTCAGTTTTAGTGCTACCAATCTCCCACCTGTCTCCTGGTTTGACTTCACTATTTATAGAACACCTCTTATTCTGGGTCTTTAAAGTCACAGGATTTCCCTCGATGTCCTTCAGGATCCCTGTTGCCCATAAGGGCTGCATACAGTTAAAGCAAGTATCACAGCGTGTAACCTTTTTCTTCCTCAGCTCCTTCTCTTTGTTCAGTTTATTCTATAATGTGCTGGACAGAGAAGTGTTTACTTTGGAGTAGTTTGTTTTTGTTGTTTGGTTTTGATTTTAAATTGCAGCACAGTGTGAGTTGGTGAAAAATACAATTCTTCCCATCTTCTTGATGGTTACTGGATTCTTGTAGGGAAGGTGAAATTTATCAGCATGTCTAATGGGTGTGTCTCTATGGCTACATTATAAGTGAAGATCATCTTGTGGCTCCAATTCAGAATCTCTTGGCATGGTACTTCTCTTTATTCAAAATGCAAACAACAGAGAAACAGTATAATTGGATGGGAAAATATGTTCTCTTAAAGTCAGGGAGCACTAGAGGAGCTAATTTTCCTGATTCTCTGATACACGCGTCACTGATCACTGTATATAAATTATTCAGATGTTAAAAGGATCACAGTTGTAAATATGAAAGGAGTTTGTAGCAATAATCACAACAAACCAATGCTGCTAAATTACCGAAACAAATTATTCATGTCATCATCCTGCAATTTTTTCTGTTTGACCTTTAAACTCTGGAATATGCTTTGGGTCTAGAGCACTGTGGTAGGAGGGGAAGCCACGGTGATCGTGGCAGAGGGTTCTCTGTGGATTCTCACAAAACAGAGCAGCACAGTGGGCAGGAGGTATCAGCAGGGCTCATGGCTCCTCATTAATCTGGGCACAAATGATATTTCTGCATCTTCCATTCTCCAAATGTGAACACTGCTTTAAAAGCATTTGAAGTGACTTTGGGGGAAGGTCACTGTTGAGCTCAAAGCCACGCTGTTAAAACACAGCTGTAGTGACAAGGAATAGTATAAAGGATACTCATGGGCTTATTGATCCAGTATGGAATTTTGACAGGCATGTGACTGGTTGGGCTTTGGTACTGTGTGCAGCCTTCCCTGTGGAACTGGTTTAGTTGGGAGTGGAACTGGTTTAGTTGGGAGAATGTTATCTGTCCAATGCTGTATTAAGCCCTGGCCCTCTGTCCCAGCTGCCTGCTCTGTGCTGTATGAGCTATGCAGAAGAGATTGTAGTCTGGCAGGAGACAGAATATTGAGGGAAGAAGAGCTTTTTTCTTCTGAACAGATAGGAGGATCCTGTGAAGATCTTGGGATGAACTTAGAACTTAATAACACACAGGATAAAAGTCAAATTTTCTTCTAGATGTCTCCCTATGAATAATAAATTCATCCTCAGAGCAGGTGAGAACCATCTTTCCTCATTCACGCTTACAAAGACCCTACTGCTGAGTAGTGATGCAGCCCGTTGTTTGACTTTTTCAGGTTGAAAAAGTCCCCTGTAGAGACAGTTTTGTGAAGCTGATGTTGATGGATGCAGCATCAGCATTCCCACTTTTACATGTGAGTTAGTGCTGTGGAAAAACAGGGAAGGGCGTTGCTGCTCACAGTTGGTTGCTGCTGCTTCCAACAGTGCGGTGCCTGTGCAGCGCTGGCCCAGCCAACTGCCTTACAGGCTGTGCAGCAAGCAGGAGCTACCTTAAAAGGCCTGACAGGATTCTTCTCCAAGATTTGATCACAGTAGCATCATCTTGGGAGATGGGTTATTTGATGTTTGTGAAACCCCACTGGGAGCCTAGGAGCTCCTGAGATTTTTGTTGTGCTGTTTGTGGTTCACCTCATGAAGGCTCACCTCATCAATAGGCTGAATGCCCACCTTAATTTAAGGCCACAAATAACTAACACGGTTTCTAATGCTCATTTTGAGATAGGAAAAGTTCTGCACATTGAGAAACTGGGGGAGCAATATAAGTGTCAGTGATTACCCTTTGTGTTCCAGAGAACTTTTTGCATAGAGAGAGCAGTAGTGCTGTGTTAGGCCCTGGTGTAAGTCATTACCTCACATCAACTGCCACATCTTCTAGAGGTGTCAGAGTACTGTGAAACCACTTTTGGGAAAGAAGAACAATGTCTTTAGGGGACCAACACTTGAAAAAATGTTGCAATTTCAACACGTCTGACTGGTTTCTAGATAATGACAGATGACTCTTCTGCTCCACAAGAAGGCATCCACTGCTGCAGTCCTCTATGGAAGATGATAGGCCACCATCACCCTGATATCAAGCAACATGAAATTCTTGGTATAAAAAACAAGACCTTGAAAAAATCTCTTGTTCTTGCCAGTTTCCACTAAATCATTTCCCCAGTGTAAGCACATGATGTATTGCCTTGGAATCCCACAGCCTGCTTTGGTCAGTTTAAGTGAATAATGCAGCTACCTTGTGGCTGTGCATTATTTGTTTGGGGCAGCTGGACTAAGCAAATAACAAGGTTGTGTGAGCAAATCCCTCCTTGCTGTAACTTCAAAACCTGTTGTGGTATTGCACCAAGTGTTGGCTTGACCCGTTTTATCCTGAGAGCAGAACTCCTGCCAAATTTGAGGATAAGCATGACAAGCATTACACTGATTTATCAGAGTGAAAGGGGAGTTGCATTAGTAGTTTTGGAATTTATTGTAGTGCATAAATGGCATTTCCATCAGCAAAAAAATGAGAAAGTTGATTTATAACAGATAACTCCAATAATTTCTGAATTTCCATTTTAATAGAAAAGTGGTACTTCCATTTTTGCTATTATCCCCATATGTGCCATCTTCTTATAAATATGGAAATCTGGCAATTATCTGAGAACTACTTTATTTTCAAATTATACCATAGGAGTTAATGAATGGATTTTTTTTTTTTTTTTTACTATCGTAATTTTAAGTGTTTTATTGGATCTAGACTACTGTATTGAAAGCTTAACTCTGTTTGGCTATGTTTGATACTGTATCTAAAACTAGATGGCTGATAATTAGTTAATTTTCCTTGAACCAAAAGCACAGAACTGAGCCATACTCAGATTAAATGCTATTGATTGGTTTCCTTCTGTTTTATGGCTTTCAGGATAATGTGCTGAATAGGAACTTGCAAAAGATATATGGCTCATGGAAAAGGAATTCATGTAAACAGTATTGATGGTGAATAAAACTAATGCTAAAACTCTGCCTCAGCACCGTTATGTGGTGGCAGGGTAAATATTAACACCTGCACGAATGAGTCCTTCCATATGTGCTAGTGGTTTAGGAATGTGGTAGTGCCAGCCCTATGAAAGGAAAAGCCTGGGAGTATCAGGCAGGACACATCAGAACTTGATGGACAGGACAGTACCTGGAAGAAGAAGCAGTGTCTGGGGTTCAAGTGGTTCAGAAGGAAAATTGCCCTGCTAGGGGTTTGATTACGTATAACCACACAGCTTTTAAACCGTGAGCAGTCTTGACATCAGAGTTGTCCTGTAGTTTTGGGGCCACCTACCAGAGATACTCAGCTGCTGCACACAGCCACACATCTCCTTTGAGTCATTCTTCAGAATTGATGCAATAAAAACCGGAGTGAAAGTTACGGATATGGGTTTATTTCTAGTGAAAAAGCAAACTTTTCCCCCTTATTGCAAAAGCCATCAGAGAAGGTATCTGCTGATGGGGCTTTCCACAATGGAGGAGTTCTGAACCAAGTCAGCCGGTGAGAACTGGCCATGTGAAAGTTGTTCTTGTTTCTGTAAAGGTGCCTATACCTGAGGAGTCATGGTTGTCTTAAATCGTGTATCTGGGAGCTTTCATGATGAGAAGTTAAAACTTCCTCTTAGGTATCTCACTTTGATTTCTTTTCTAAGTGCAATGTTCAGTTCAGGGAAAATAGATTTCAGAGTGAAGCACCATTTACTGGGAGAACCCTTTTTCCTTGGCAGCAAAACACCTTAAAAATGGGTTTTCATTTGATCTTTCTCTTTCCGTTAGATTTTTGACACTTTATACTGGCCTATATTTACATGGAAGATTAGCAGTCTGTGTATTACAGAATTGTTTCACTTGAAAAGTTGACATATATGACATTACTCCATACCTTTTTCTTCACTTAAATGTGAGAAATTTATGGTGATGTCCCCATGTGCTTTTCTCATTGCAAGCATTGCTGACAGATTAAGTGATGCTCCATTTCATATAACACCTGTGTTGTTTGAATTGATAGGAGGAGAGCTGAGGCACAGGATTTAGTATACCTTGTGCAAATTTGGAGCAAGTGTCTTAACACTTGGCAGGGGGAAATAGTTTTGTACATTTTCTGGATCAGAAAAGGAGTTTGTGTTGCAGATGTTGGCAGAGCTGAGAGTGCAGTGTGAAAAAGCAGTGACTGGGATGGGCTTCATGGTGAAAAACATGGAGAAAATATATCATTAGACGTGGACTTTGTGTTAATAAGGAAAACAGCTTAGAAAAGGATTTGGCATCTTTATGGATATGAATGTAGTGATGGTCCAAAGTTAGTTACCAAAGCACTGATTTTTACCAGAGTGAAAGTGGTACCAATCTGAATGTTATGAAGATCTGGCTTTCTCAGAATGTTCTTTCTGCATCACTTGCAAGATCCATGCTTTGCTTTTTGTCTTTTTGTGGTTGAAAAATGACACACTCCCTGAGCTGTGAATCCTGTTGTGGGGAAAAGCCACATGAGGAATGTCAAAGACTGAAAAAACACTCATTTACAGCACTGGCCACTCCGATCATCACAATGATTTCATCAGCCTCACTTCAGAAAACAAGTGATGTTTGACTTATCTGGGCAAATGATATTTCAGAGCTGGTTTCAGCAATCTTTCTGTGGCTTGACAGTTGGTCTGCAACACATGAAACAGAGTAAACACTCTTTCATATTTGAAATTGGAAGCAGGCACCTTGAAGCATATCTTGAATGTGCTTCTGTTCCATATGGAATTATAAGAGAAGATTTTTTTTTTAATGTTTCTGTGGCCTTCCTGTTAAAATGTAAACTCAGCCTGGGGCACTGGGAAGTACAGAGCTCGGATGCAACAATAGTTACATAGTTCTGGAACTTTTGCTGCAGCTGATGTCCTGATATGTTTTTGAGGAGTCTGTCTTCCTCTCAAGCTCAGCCACTTTTTTTAACCATCCATTAATATTTTCTATGCACCTGAATAACAGTGCATGGAAGTCATCTTTCCATCCTGTTCAACTGTGTTTTAATCAGGCTCAGGATGTTTTTTCTGAGGAGCTGAGTGTCTCAGGTGTGAGGCAAATGTTTTGTTCCACATAGAATGACAGAAGTAGTAAATAGGGAAAATGGGAAGGTTATTGAATGCATTTTGTTTTCTGACATGTCATTGTTACTACCACGCACTAATGCTTTTTGCTGCCTTTCCCTTGGGATAAAAATGGGTTTAGTCCTTTTTATGGAGTTCAATTCTTCCTTTACAGATTCACAGCCTACAGACTTGGCCTTCGACTGGCTCTTCAGATAGAAGTGATTTGTGTGTTTCTTCCATTTCCACTCTGCTGCAGAAGCATCTGTCCACAGGCTGATGACCTTACCTGAACTTAATTCCTGGGTGCATGTGATGGTACTTCACCCGTCTTCATGGTTTTTCCTATGAGTCAGCACAAGTTAGTTAGTTGGTTTCCTTGGACTTCATTTAGGGATGATATGGCATGGTGTGGGTAAAGGTAACAGGCCGTGAGTTCTAGCTTTAAGAGTTTTTCCAGCTGGCATCGTAGGCTGAGGAAAAAGAACATTCACTAATTAGCCAACAGCTTCAGTTTTCTCACTCATTTTAGTGGAGTTCACATATTGCCACTCTGCTCAGTCAGCCATTTTGGCCTGGGAAGTTCCTTTCCTTTGAGAGTGATTAAATGTGGCTGTTTGGAAGGAGACGGGAAAGACTAAAGCAGCGCTCTTCAATCTTTTGCATACTGGGCAAAGAGATCAGTATTCAGAGGGACTTCTCCACAGGGGCAGAGCTGCCCCTCTTCTGAAGCCAGCTTTTAAGCTGATGGTGGAGCAGTGGGTCCCAGCTCACACAGCCTGCAGATCTCTGCCTTCCCTAAAGCTGCTCTGCCTGTCAGCACGTGAGGCTGGGACTCCAGACATACATCTGCGTGGCTGGACATGAGACAGGGCTTGGTGGCCCCGTGCAGAAGCTGGTGCTGCTGTGCTGCTCCTGGTGATAGTCAGCTCATGCAGAATTGGCTAGTGGCTGCAGCAGGTTGTACAAAGTCATAGGCTGGGACAGGCGTTCAGGGAATTGCTCGAGAAAATGAAAGGTGAAAGGCAACAGTTGCTTAAGTGTGCTGTTTCAACAACTTGGCAGCTGGAGATTGGCTTTCTCTGCAGAATTTATTAGAATGAAGCCTTTTTGTGCTAGCTGCAGATCTGGCCTGGTACACCTGTGGTTGATTTTCAACTTGAAACTAGAGAAAAGATATGGTTCCTAGAACCTAGGACTCTCCCCCCTTACTGCCAGTGATTACACAGGCTTTTTGTTCCATGCCAGAGACCTGGAAGAGATTGCACTTGGGATGCATACAATTCAACTGGACATTGCTTTGTTGTGCTGGCCTTGCTGTTGATGCAAAGCTTTCTGCTTTTGTCCTCACATCTCTGGATTTACATTGGCTCCTGCTAATGAGACTTAAAAGGAATAAGAACTGACCTCAAATTAAGACTGGGCTATTCCTGCAGAGCCATCCAAACTGTTTATTATATTGATCAGTTAAGCCCCATGAATTCCTCAAGTTAGTCAATGATGTGAACTGACAAGTTAAATTATTACAGTGAAAGCCCTGCTGTGCTAACTTAATTTATGTTGTAGGGCCTCAAACCAGATTTTTATCTGTGTGCTTCTTTGGGTTTGTTTTTTTTTTTCTTTAAGACTGAAGTGAGAATTTTCTTTTTGAAAAGCAGAGGTTTTCTGTGAGGATAAATCACATCAAGTCAGTTGTCCACTGAAACTACAAATAATGCTGCTTTTATTTTAAATTCAATAATACAGGCATCTGGAGCTATAAACACTTTCTACAAGTTGTGTGGCCCTGGGAAGATACAGACAACTTGCATCTGTATTGTATTGTTACCTTATCTGACTTGAGATACTTGGATTAGGGGCATTCTTTTGATGTGAATGAGAAATTGGAGAGGAAAGCCTCAAATAGAAGAGACACAAAACTTGCGGATTCTGATGGGTACAGCCTTGGGAAAGAAGAGGGAAAGTGCTTTCTGCAGTGCTGCAGTCAGGTCTCCATTCCTCACTCAGAGCATCGGGACTCGGAGCCATGGAAATGCTGCTGGAATGCTGTGCCTAGTCAGCCTGAAGTGTATCACACAGTTGTGTACTCACAAAGCAATGTAGAGGGAGGTTTGGTGTCATGGCAATGAAGCTGATGACAGCCTGACAGAGACGAAAATGAAAAGGATTTTTGCCTCTTTACTGTACACTCATATAAGCCCTCAAGTGAGACAGCTTAAGGAGAAAACATTGCTGCCTTGCAGAAAAGGAGGAAAAACTAGTTTTGGCAGGTTTCCTTTGCATATAGCTTGCCCTGGTGCGTTACTGCATAATATCTTCCTGCTGTTGTATTCCATTTCCTTTGAACAAAGAAGTGACTTTTAAATGGTGCCTGTGAATGTATTTATGAGGAATCTAGGTTAAAAACAGTGATTAAAAAAAAGTCTCTAAGATGATAGTGGATTGTGGGCACTGGACTTGTTCTGTTTGGATAAGGAACAAAGGCTCCATCCATGCAACATGCTTTCCTTGCAATCTTTACATGTTGGCTGAGCTGCAACAATCTGTGACTCTGGGCTAGGTGTTCATATTTGGGGATTGCTGGACCATGGCACACTGGCAGATAGATTCCAGTTATTCCAAGGACTAAATAGCCATTAATTATATGATTAATAGTACAACCATTAGTAGTTGGGACTGACTTGCTTGACTCCTCATTGTGTTTTGGTTTCACTCATTTCATATTTATAAGGGTTTTATCAAACAAAAGAGATCTGCGACTTCATATTTAATTACTTCAATATCATTGTCTTGGCAAATGGCCCTTTTCAAAATGCAAATATCTAAAATTTGTGAAAGAGCAAGATTTTTAGGTTAAAGTATGAGTCAATGATGCTGATTTATAAGAAACCTGGGAGTAAATGCTAGATTTTCACTTAACTAAATGGATATTTGTTTTTCTTTTTCAAGGACGTTGTCTTGCAGTGCAATCAACATACTTACAGTCCTCTCCACATGTATCTCCATAGATGCAGTGTCCAGCCCTTCACTAACAGATGCCATGGACCTGAAGTTCAGCAGGAAGGAACCTGCTGTCCCAGCTGCAAACCCACAGTGCCAGGCAAAAGAGCTGCTTGAACATGCTGTACAAATATCAGTCTCTTAAAGTCAAGTGGATACTTTCTATTGCAGTCTTCCTAGTATATGTCCCTTATTTTCCTGTGCTTTTTTCTACTGTAATTATGCTAACTCAACAACATAATTATCCATGCTCATGCTCTTCATGCTACCCTTTCAATGTTGTATTTGACTGCTGAGTTCTAAGAATTGGGCAGACTTAGTGCACTTATATGGGCTTATATTTCAGAGGTGTTGACATTTCTCACTGGGCAAGGGTTGAGCCTTGAGGAGTAGGGCTATCAGCCTAGGCTCCACTGTCAGCTTTCAGCAAGGTTATTGCAGACTTGAGGGTGTGTGAGCTCTGAGAGCATCCTCTCAGAGGGAGATGCTGGTTGCAGCCTGCTGCAGTGCAGGAGTGTTCAAGGTGCCTCATGTAGGACCCCTGTTTATAGGGTCACAAGATGGTTGGTTTTAATCACAGTGAAATCCCACCCTGGCCACATTCCAGGCTGGTGATTACTGGAGTTTGCAAAACTCCAACAACAATGTTTTCATGCCAGTCTGGTTACAGTTCAGGTAAGGAATGTTCCAGGGCTCTCAGGGTGTGACTGACTATTCCCACTCTCATCCCCCACCTTAGCCAGGCAACAGGAGCTCCTGGTACAGTCAGTGCTGCTCCCACCTTATCCATGCGAGGGTTCCTGGTACAGTCATGGGCTGCTTCACCACTGAACCCACTACACAAAGACCAAGGCCTGACAGAAATTCTTGAGGTCATGGAGCAGATCATATATAATTTCTCTTTAACCAAGGGAGAGTTCCTGCAGAGATATCTTTGTGTAGGGGCAACTTTCAAGGCAACTCTTTACGACAGTGAGCAGCATATGTAACCATAACTATCACCATTTATAGTGAGTCATTGGCACTAAACGTAGAGCACTTATTTTACTGCTTCTGCCTAATGCTGAGCTAAATTTGAAAGATAGAATAGGCAATTCCAGTTCTTATCATGGGTGCTGTGCTTTTTTTCGGTATCTGAACTGCCACATATCCCTTTTTGCTTGTGGCTTTTGTGTTGTCTTTGTTTTGTTTTCTTCATTCCCCAGTTATTATCAGGGGTTCAGAGAATGCTGTACATCACAGCCTGAAAGACACTCACTGGACTCCCTGGCCACGCTTCCCCTTCTGTCTCCCTTTCAGAAATGCTACCTGTTCCTTATGTTGCCCACAGCCTCCCTCTTCCCAAGACACTGAGGCAAAGATCTTGAGCAGCATCTACCTGATTGAATACCTCACTGACCCTGGGGTTTGTTCCTATCTCTTCATGTTCTGGGTGCTGAACTAACATATCTGGCTGTTCAGGACATCATCAGGGTGTCTCACAGTAGGAGTTAAAACAGACTCCTGAAGACCTCTTTCCAGTGATCTCTACAAAGTAGAATTCTCTCAGAGGGAAGACTTCCTATTGCCTATGAGCATTTGCTCGCCAAAAATCATTTGAATGAATCCTTGAAGGCTAGCACCTTTTAATTTACTTCAGCTGATGATTAAAATCGTGTTATTTCCAAAATATGCTTTGCTTCCACATGCTCTCCTGCTGGCTGCATCCAGACCATTATCCATGTCAGTGGATAATGTCTCTGGTCATGCCAGTCATCTCTCACATCCTGCCTCACTGAGCCCTACCAAAACTGGGACTAGTCTGGCTGTTGGGGAGCAGATGCCATGGCAGTAAAGATGCTGTGCTTTATTCTGTATTTTAATACTGGCTGTGAACAGGGCCCTGAGTGCCTGTGAGTCCCAGTCAAGGAGGGGCTGCCTTCTGCCTTTCAGTGCCTTGCACATGAAAATAACTGGACCAGAATGCACAATGCTTTCTAAACTACCTCAGACTTGGAGGGGCCTCAGGCACCAGTTTCAAGCCACAGAACTATCAGGACAAATGTTCCTTTGGTCTGTTACTTTTCCTGCAGTGGGTTGGTTTGTGTTTCTGTGAGCACATTTCATTGACTAAAACTTGGTCCCTAGAAAAAAATAGAGAAACTCTGGAGTGGGACAGTGCACCAAACTCCTTGTGAGCTGATAGGACCCGTTTATGCTGGGCCTTGCAGAGAGCACACATGCTGACAGAGGGTAGAACACCACCTTTTAGTTCGGTCTCACTTGTCATCACTACATTTTACCTGTTTTCACTCTGAAGCCTTGGAAAAATTCTTCCTCTGACTTTTGCAAGGGTGACTGCTAGAGAGCATTTTGAGACTCTCCTGCTGTGACAACTGCCTTCAACAGCCCTTTCACAAAACCAAAAGAACAAATGCATTTGAAAAGAGCTTGTTTTAACTGCTTCCTTTGAGAAGTTTGTAAGTGTTACTTTTAGTGTTTATCTCCCAAAGGTCAATTCTTTCTTTTCTCTTAGAAACAAAATTGGCCATCTAAGGAGAACAGATGGTATAAAACTGGATATGGGACTTTGCCACTTCTCATTTGATGGCAGGACTTCCAGACCAATGGCTAAATGGCTAGCAGCAAGTCTCTTCCTTCTGAACCCCAGCATTTGGCATTGAGCTATCTCACGAGTTCCCGCTGCCCTGGTATCGCCTCTGCTGAGAACACTTGATAGAAATACCTGGAATTTACTGCTATACCTTTTTCCAGAGGCTTCTGCCATCTTTGAGGGTTGTCAGTTGTGTTATGCCTTCTGACAGCTCTCATCTATCTATCCTCAGTGGGCCATTATAAGTTTGTTTCCCATGATAATCCTTTCTAGTTACATTTTACATGCATATTATTTTCTCCAAAAGTTTGCATGCAAAACTTCATGGTAGAATGAATCTCTGCAGCTGAACCTGGTGAGTTAAGCTGGGAAAGTATAAGGAAAATGCACTTCTAGGAGATGACTTTAACTGGTGCTATAACTGGGTGCTGCTATCATTCCGTTCACAATTTACAGTACAAATGTCTTTTGGTTCTGCGACCCTTAAACACATAGGAAAGAGACAACTAATTTGTGTGGGTGATCTTAGGAAAGCCATCTTTGTAATGAAGTGCAAACTGTGATTCCATCCACTGCCAGTATATTATGTCACTTCAATAGGCTTTCATTTCATTACTGGAAGTCAAGATTCCCTTATTAAACTTTTCTATTAAAACAGAGTGAGAAGAAGCTTCCAAAGTCCACATCACTTCTGCTATGTCACTTTTATTATAAAGTAATGTACATAGACAAATAAGATATCCTGTTGTGTTTGCCTATGGGTGTTAAACATGCCCTTGAAACCAAAGGCAAAATAAAGCATAATAAAAAATACCATAGCAAGACCGGCTGATGGCACAGCTTCCATTATTGGCTCTGTGAAGCAAGATACTGAAGACTGAATGATTTTGGGAGGCTGAGAACATCCTTAGCAAACTGCCTATGGGTATATAATCCATTCCTGGCCCATGAGCTGGGCTGAGTTCACAATGAGATGAGCTAATAGCAAATCTCTCTCCACAGGTGAGCAGGCTGCTGTCAGCCATAACCTTGGGACAGAACTGCAGTACTTTAGGTTGCCTAGGCAGCTTTATCCTGAGGCTTTCTGTACTTTGACAACCTAAAGAGGAACAGGAACAGTGGGACTGTGCTTATCTGCTGGAACAGATACTTCAGTGGTGATCTGGTCATTGCCTGAGGTGGTGTGCTGAACATTCCTGGTGCTCTTAGGAAACACTTGAGAGAAAGTTGGAATGGATATGTCAGACAGACCACTTAAAAATGAGAGAACAATAAGAGAGTATTTGTGATGCAGGACAATGCAGGTCAAATTTGCATAAGCTATAAAGATCCCCGTGTTTCTCTCTAGAACTGTGTGGAAAAGAGCTGTTCTGTGCCAGGTGTGGGAATTACAAAATCTCTAAAGTTGGAAATAAAATACAAATGATTTGAAGTGCCCATTGAAGGTGAATAGTGTTAGTGGTGGGACACCTGCTCCTTGGTACCTGGGAGCATGTGAATCAGTGCCCTTCCACATGGTGGGCTCTGCTAGAGATAAGGATTCTTTTTTCATCCTGTTTCACTATTCTTGGCTGATGACAAGTGATTAGGATTAGTGAGGTCCTTTCATAGCTCTTAAAGAAGGGAAAACATCACATTCTTTTTTTTCTTACAATGTTTTACCTCCCCTGTGTTGCTTCTGCTTAATAAACCTGGTGCAATTAAAGGGTGATTGTTTGATCCTCGTGGAGAATCTCTACTGTGCCAAATTTCCTTGTGGCTGCCAAGAATGATCAGCCTCAAGTGACTGGAAGTTGGGCAGAGCTGAGGACAGACAATAGCAGAGATCCTGATGTGGATATTGTTGATCCAAGGCTTGAGATGCAATTGGAATTTTCTCATAATGCAAAATGGAAGAACAGATATTTCCAAGGATGACAGAATAGCTTGCTGGGGTTCTTGAAAATATTTTTCTGCTAAATGAACTTTCTGTCCTCTTCGGACTTGACTAAAAGAACAGGTCATCATATATCCTAGAAGTTAGAAAATAATCTTCTTGAAGCCTGTTTGTCAGCAAAACTCTAAAAACAGCAATTAAAATTACTCTAAAATGTTGGGGAAAAACTCCAGACTTGCTGCTGATAACTGAGCTTTAATTCATCCTTTTCTGTATTAAAGAGGTGGGGCCTTTCCTGGATGGATTTTTTCCATTCTAAATGCTATGGAATTATTAAGCAACATTTGAGAGTGCACTAAATTTATGGCCATTATTTTCTAATGAATTCTGGTTGAACTGACAACTTTAATCAATTCTACCTTTCAGAAATATAAATAGGAAGGAGAAAGAAATAAATAATGTTTCGACCACAAGGCAATGCAGCATTTGGAAATGAAGCTTGAAATGCCAGCTAGGTTGCATTAGTGAAATATCAGGCCTCGAGTTTGTAACCCTGGATGGGATGTCATGGAACCCAGTGCTGGCATGTGGAGACTATTTTGGAGATTTCCTTTAATCTTCCAAGCTAGCAGGGTATGAAAGATTAAAATGCTCTGGATCTACCAGACTTGCCACCTCTAGTTCAGGCTAGTTATTAATGTACTGTGTGGACAGCAATACTTTATTAATTGTATTGCTGGCCAGTGATCAATGTGACAAGCTTAGCAAAGAGCACAGTTATTCAGCAGAGAGTTGTCAAGTAGTAATTGCCCTCATATGCATTAGAATAAGGCAGTGTGAGAGTCAGAACGGCCGTGCTTTTATCATTTTTAGTGGCAGGTGTCAACAAAATTAAAATCTGCTAAGGTACTAGTAAATAAATAAATTGGAAAGGCATTTATTTGCTCTGATATTATCATACCACTACAGAGCAAGACAAAGGGTCATACTTTAACAGTATTTATATTTTTAAATGGTTTTTAAAGTGTTTTCAACAAATTCTTTTCTGTATACACTGTTATCAGTTACACTTTCATAAGAGCAGGCATAGCGTTTGCAGTTCTTTCCTCATAAAGAAAAATGGAATAGTTGAGATGTAATTTTGTAACTGTTCTTTAGATTATAAAATGTACAATTGTGCAGCCATTGTTACAAGCAGGATTTATTTAGATCTGCCATGACATTCTTTCACCTTTTGTGGGAAAGCACATCAGTAATAAAATGTCAATGCTTTTCTTTCTGCAGAGGTGAAGACTTACACTTTTCACCAAAGACTGCTATTTTAGGGGTTGTCAGAAGCACCGTGGAAGTGGCAAAGGTAAGGCTGAATGTGTAATCTCTGTCCTGGTCCCTGCTGTACCTGACAGTATTAAACTTTCTCACATTATATGTTTCCCCCATCATCCAAGATAACCTCATACTTCAGCTGTGGTGCTAGCACAGGCTGTCTGCTGGATGCAGTGCTGCTTTGCATGTGTGAGTGCCTTGCCCTGTAACATCAATTGTCATGGAGCTTTGTATTTCAATTTATGTTTAATACATGCACAAACAGGACTCATCTTTTAGAATGCATGCTATCTGCATTTTGTTTTACCGTGCTTACTTTGTTTTCATGAGTTCCTGAGAACCTATTGAACAGAAGATTTAGAGTGAACCTGTCCCAGAAGTTAACATTTCAGAATATAGCGGGGGCTAAACCCGACTGTAAATGATAGTTTATTTATCATTCACCTTAATAATGGTGTGTTAGGCTGGTTCTCCAGGCCTTCCATCTAACACATTTCAGTTTGCTAAACTCACTAGAAGTAATCATAGAATGGGTTGGGTTGGAAGGGACCTTGACGATCTCGTTCCACCCCCTGCCATTGGGGATGGGGCAGCCACAGCTTCTCTGGGAAACCTGTGTCAGGAATCTCACCACCCTTACAGTCAAGAATTTCTTCCAGATATCTAATCTAAACCTTCACTATTTCAGTTTGAAGCCATTCTCCCTTGTCCTGTCTCTACAGGCTCTTGTAAAAAGCTCCTCTCCATCTTTCTTGTAGGCTCCCTTCAGGTACCAAAGGCCACAATTTTGTCGCTGTGAAGCTTCCCAGACTGAACAATCCCAATTTTCTCAACCTTTCCTCACAGCAGGAAAGCGGGGTGCTCCATCCCTCTAATCGTCTTGGTAACCTTCCTCATAATAATGGATTGAGGTCAGAGATGGGCTGAATTCTGGAATAAGGTAAGGTTTGCTGAAAAATAGAGCACTTTGGTAGGGAAGGATGAGCAAAGGACAGCCAGTATTGAGGCTATTAAAAGGAAAGCTGACAATGTATATAGTTTAGACTTGCTCATGATAGTCCATAGCCAGTGTGATAATGAGACCTGTTCAGATTGGATTTCCTTGGCATTCAACAGCATTGTTTTTAATGATCTCATCTGGAATTTCTGTTTCTGCATTGCTAGTCAAAATGATCTCATCTAAATAGTGAGGAAAGTGCTGATAGAGACCACTTTATCACACTCCTAATGCATGTTATCAAGATAAGAGAAATAAAATGTTCTGAAAGTAGGTATGAGAGATTTTTTGTCCAATTTCAAACCCACACAAATAGACAAGGGTGAAACCATTAACGTGATCAGCTTAGAAAGAAAATGAGCAGTGAATGTGAAGTGGGAGGAAGGAGAATTCATTTATAGAACACACTGAAGCATCAAGCAGAGGAATGTTAAGGCATTTCTGCTCTTTCTAGCAAGATGAGGCACAACTGCTGGAAACTCTCTCAAGCTTCACAGCATAAGTGTATATTTTTATTGTACATGATACAAGGCAGCCAGTGTTTCATTACTTAAAGAACAAACTCAGCCTTTGACAAAATTCTTAGTCCACACATGTAGGAGGGGATTGTCGAGAAGAAATATTCTGAATGGCAGAATCTTGCAAAGACTCAACTCAGTGTATAAATTAGTAAAGCCTCATCTCAGCTTCCCCAGCACAGGTGTGAGCAGTACTCAAGGCATGTAATCATCACTGCAACCTGTGGCAAGACAATTAACTTGACAAAAGTATTCCTTGCAAATGATCTGCAATATGTTTTTTCTAGTAACTCATTCAAATGTAACTTGGTTTAGCCACGTTCCTACATCCGGCCTTGAAATACTTTGCCTCAATGCCTGAAAAATTGTGTTGACAGCCTTATAGTCTGCCTTAACAAGTGTCAGACTGGCTGCTATAGTTTCCCTTGTTCCCTCATTCCTCCTCATCACTGTGTTTACCTACAGTTTTTGATACTCTGGCCAGTGTTGGTGTGGCCTGCAGAACACAGGAATCTAAGGCTGAGCATCCTGGCATTTATATGTCACAGTAAACTAGAGGATTTAAATCAGTGCAGTTTTAAAAATAAATGTTCCAGTCTTCTGAAATAGGAGAGTGAATTCGTTTCACCACTTATGTTTTCTGTAGACAGGTTTTATTCTGTTCTCTATTGGGTTAAACTGGGGCCTTTGACCCTTGAATAATGGAGCAGTCATCAAAGAGAGAAGAGTTTTGAGGAATAAACATGGTAGCTTGATAGTAATGCCTGAGCAGTTAAAGCTTTCAAATTGACTGGTGCTGTCATCTGTTTTAATATTTCATGGAATATTTGCTGAAAAATAGAGTTATTCATATTCCATGAAATATTCCATGGAGTAAGGGGGAGCTTTTCATACCTGTGGACACAGGCAGACCCCAGCGTGTTTGTGCTTGTGTTGTACACAGATGTAAGCAGGGCTGTGACATTACATGAGGAAATGTTACGGCTGTATTCAAGATGTGCTGCCTTTCCTAAATAGCACACAACTATGCTGAGCACTGAAGGTGGACAAATTGAAGCTAAGCATATTTTTAAGAGTTAATCTTATGCTTGTAATATCTGCACGGAAAGCCTCATTTTCAGGCAGCTGACTGCAGGCAGGAGGTGCAGAACAAAACTTCTGTCTGATATTACACAGGAGATTGTATTGAATTTATCATCCCTTTGCTCTGCTCTTTTGATCCTTAGATTTTCTTTAGCTAAAGGTTATGGCTTTTAATGATAAATTTAGATTCTATAATACATAGCTGGAGACACCAAGCAGTCAGGGCCTTGAGTACATATGGGGGGATTACTATGTAATATTTTTTCCCTCAGGATATTTTTGACTGTGTTTTTTTTGTTCTGAGATAGAGATTAAAATTTCTTCAGCACAGTTCTCTTCCTGGACATCAGGAATTGATAATGTGCCCTTTGAATAGTGAACCCCATGCATATATGAGATGAAATTTAGGGAAGTCCAAGATGCTTCACTTAAAAACATGTAAACTCCTGAACTAAAGGTGGGGTGGAGAACTGAAGCCCTGAAAGTAACAGCTATGTTATATTTCTTCCCACTATGCACAGGTTACAGCTATTTCAGTTTTCAACATCATGCCTGACCATTGTAGTGCTTGACAACAAATAACCTTCCAACCCAGCTGGAAAAAACCAGCATTTGATGGCATTTTCCTTCAGTAAGCAGAGGGAGCTTGGCAGGCCACCTGACCAGCTCTGGGTAAAGTTCAGCTGAGGGACTTTTGTATGATCTTTCAGCTGGAAAGCACAACAGAAGAGGAAAGCTTGTGTGCTCTCAGAAGTCCTGTGGGTCAGGCAAGTTGCTGAACGTGTCAGTTATAAAAGGTCAGATTTTGATCTGTTGATCTGGTGTGAGTTGGAGTTTTTCATAAAATTAAATTCTTACAAACATCTTACTCAGTTTTCTTAATTATGTGTAGTTTGAGGTAAATATTTCTAAAGCAGTATCTGCTCAGATAGGCCTGATTCAAACAACTTGTCAGTTTCACTTCAAACCTTTTTCCTTAGTCTGCCTCCAGTGTCTTTTGCAGTGTGGATTTAGTGTGACCCTCCAGGTGATACCAACACAGGGCATGGCTGTCCACAGCAATTCTATCTGGCATTGTCTCTTCTGTTTTCTTCTGTTAAGCTTCTTCATCTATTGCTACTAAGAGTTTCAGACTTGGAAGAATGGAGCAGGGAGAATGTGGGTTCATTCTGCCTCTAGTACTATACACACACACCTCTATATTTGCTATGTAGTTTGGCCAAAATCCAACTGGAACTCTATCGGCCTAGTGCCACAAAAGGCAGTAAAAAGTAAATACATAGCAGCAAAAGGAGGGCTAAGGATAATCTCCCACTTTTATTGGATGCAGAGGAAAATATAGTGGCAAAGGATGAGGAAAAGGCTGAGATACTTAAAGCCTTCTTTGCCTCAGTCTTTAACAGTAACACCAGTTGTTGTCTAGGTACACAACTCCCCAAGAGGCAGGACAGGGATAGGGAGCAGAATGAAGCACCATAGTCCAGGGGGAATGCTCAGTGACTTGCCACACCACTTAGACACACACAGCTCTGTGGGGCAGGGTGGGATTCTCCCAAGGGTACTGAGAGAGCTGGTGGGAGTGCTCACTGTCCATCACTGCTGTCCATTTACCAGCAGTCTTGGCTAGTGGGGAGGTCCTGGTTGACTGGAGGTGAGAACTGTGATCCTTATCTACAAGAAGGGCCAGAAGGGGGATCTGGGGAACTACAGACCTGTCATCCTGACCTTGGTCTTGGGGAAGGTTGTTTAGTCTGGAGAAAAGGAGGCTCAGGGAGGACCTTACTGCTCTCTACAACTACCTGAAAACATGTTGTAATGAGGTGAGGGTCAGTCTCTTCTCCCAAGGAACAAGTGACAAAACAAAAGGAAACATCCTCAAGTCACACCAGGGTTTAGATTGGATACTAGAAAAAAATTCTTCATGGAAAGGGTTTTCAAGCATTGGAACAGTCACCAGCCCTGGAGGGATTTAAAAGATGTGTAGATGTGGCACTTGGGGACATGAGTTAGTGGTGAGCTTGGCTGTTCTGAGGGAATGGTTTGACTTGATGAACTCAAAGGTGTTCTCCAACCTAAAGGATTCCATAATTCTGTATGTGTGTGTGTATATATATGTGTGTATATATATATGAATGAGACTTATTTCCTCATACACTAAGCTTTGTGCTTCCCTTTTGGAATATTTCTTTCTATTTTGCGGTGTCATAGTGTATAGATGTGACAACTGAGATCAGGAGCTGTCTGCTTTGGTACTTTGCAGAAATCCACAGTATGTCTTGAGTTCACTTCAGGTGAGAGAAAGAATGCAGTGAAAGAAGTGTAACCCCTTGTTAGGAGAGTAGAGGTTATGTCAGGGAGGAACAAAATGCTCTGTCCAGATTTAAAAAAAATACAAACAAATGTCAGATGTTTCTGTCCCATCCTCATGCCCAAGCCACAGAAGAAGACTTCTTTAATGTCTTGTTTGATCCATATGCAGTCCTGCTTGGTGTCTTCAGTCATGCTTATATTAATATCACTCTAAGATTAGCAATTTCCTGTAGGAATATTTGAATTGCATATCATAGACAATTAATATAGAAGTCTTTTTGTGGTGCCTTTCATCTCAAGAGTCTGAGAATTTTTCAGTTTTGAAAAATGATGATGAAAAAATGTTCTTTTTCTGGTCTTCTTAAGCTTTACTGTATTAAAGAGCTCTTGTGGTTGGCATCACACCATTAAAAAGTCAGAAGCTGATAGCCATGATATTTCATGTGTGGTAGGCTTTACAACAAATTACAACACTGGCTGCTGAGACTATCTAAGTTGCTGGGAAAATGGATTTAATTGTCCATTCTGAAACTATTTCCAGGATCAAATAGAATTTCTTTAACTACACATGCTCTTTATAACCCTGGTTCAATTCTGTTGCAGTAAATCTGAGGGGAGAGCAGAACGGCAAGTTAAAAACAGCACTGAGGTTTTATAGCACCAACATTAAACTATATGTCATCTTGAAATTAAAGTACTGGGCTGAAAGATTTTCTACTTACAATGATTTGTTACTACGTGGATATCTAATTTGCATTTTAAAATCTCTTCTTGCTCAATGGCCAGGGGCACAGTATGTATGTGTGGAGGGGTGTGTTTCTTTGTGACCTCCAATGGCCTTTTGGACTTTGTCTTGCTCAGGTTTGAAGAAATTATTCCTGTTTCATGAGAACCCTGTTTTGTTGCTGTCACCAGCTACATAAGCAACTAAATGACAAATGGGGACAAAATAAGTATTAAGCACAAAAAGACTAATCATTGCTGTTTTACAGTCCTTATTGGACTTGATTTTCAATGCGTGTTCATATATGAAATTAGTACAGATACTCCCATTTTGTACTGGTTTAAGGGGTTGCTGGAGATTCAAGGCAATGGAAAATTGCCTCTAACACTGGTTCTGGAATATATAAACATTTTGACACTTGATATTTGTGAAGTCCAATGGTAAAGGGCGTTGCTCTCTGTAAGTTATATATGCTTGCACGTTAAAGTTGCCTGGAATGGGAAAGGCGCTTTCTTCCTTATGTCAGAGGAGCCTGAAAAACTGCTTTTCTGTAGGCTGGCTGATTCTCTTTCCAGTTCTGATACTCCTGGCGCATTACACTGGCCTTAGGCAGCGAGCTGCTTCCCATGTCGCACTCAGGTGCGTGTCTTGGGTTTAACTGGCTTTCAGCTTGTGAGTGCCCAGCTTGGTGCAAGAGGTTTTGTTCTCCCTTGCTGCTTACTAAGGTTGTGCAGTTCCTAAGAGCACTTTTGTGGGTGAGTGTCGCTGTTATCGCCGCGGAA